>PVIA01006248.1:0-100593 GCA_004024845.1 Tonatia bakeri | reverse complement strand
ACAGTATGGAACTTCCTCAGAAAACTAAAAATGGATCTGCCTTTTGACCCAGCAATTCCACTGCTGGGACTATATCCTAAGAATCCTAAAACACCAATCCAAAAGAACCTTTGCACCCCAATGTTCATAGCAGCACAATTTACAATAGCTAAGTGCTGGAAGCAACCTAGATGCCCATCAGTAAATGAATGGATCAAAACACTATGGTACATTTACACAATGGAATCCTATGCAGCAGAAAGAAAGAAGGAGCTCCTACCCTTTGCAACAGCATGGATGGAGCTGGAAAGCATTATGCTAAGTGAAATAAGCCAGGCAGTGAAAGACAAATACCATATGATCTCACCTTTAACAGGAACCTAAACAACAAAACAAAGAAACAAGAAAATATAGTCAAAAACACTGAAATAGAGGACAGGCTGACAGTGACCAGAGGAGAAAGAAGAGGGGATTTCAGGGGAAAATGGGAAGGGTTTACAGGAACAAATTTAAAGGACATATGGACAAAAACTAGAGGGAGGGTGGTAATGGGAGGTAAGTTGGGAGGGATGGGTGGGCAGGCTGGAATGGGATTAAAAAGGAGAAAACTGTACTTGAACAATGATTAAAATAAAAGAAATAAAAATGTGATCTTAGCATAGAAAAAAAAAGAAAGCCAATAAAAGCTTGTCAAGGCAAGGGTCAAGGCAAGGGTCACAGCGCTCTTCCCTTGAGAGAGTGGCCAAGGTGCTCTCTCTTAGACAGTGGCTTTTTCTCCACAGGACTTTAGTAGTCCATGTGAATTTGTTTTTTTCTCATCCACAACACCTTGGACACTGCTGGCCAGAGTCCGCATCATTTTTATTGTGCATTTTTTGTCTCTTTATATTCAGAATTGCTGATTTGATTATTAGCTTCATCCACTGTACTTTTGATTCCTTGTAAATTATTCTTTATTTCAATTACTATACCCTTCATATATGACTGTATGTTTCTTATGCTGTTCAGGTTCTCACTAAGTTCATTGAGCAACCTTATAACCAGTATTTTGAACTCTGCATTTAGTAGATTGCTTATCTCTATTTTGTTTAGTTCTTTTTCCAGTGTTTTGTTCTGTCTTTCATTTTGGACATGTTTCTTTGTGTCCTCAATTTGGCAGCCTCCCTGTGTTTATTGCTTTGTATTAGGTAGAACTGCTGCATCTCCCAAGCTTGGTAGAGTGTCCTAAAATAGAAGGTGTCCTGGAGGGTCCAGTGCCACAGCCTCCCCTGTCACCCAAGGTGGGTTGTGAAGGTACACTCTCTGAGCAATGTACACCCTCCTCTTATAGTTTAGTAGTCAATGGGAGAGATTTACCCAGGCCAATCAATCAGCTGCAACGACTGGCAGTAACCATTAACCACCAACTCCCAAACACCATGGAACATCAGTTATTCAGGAGCTTATTATACAGAGCTGGATGTACTTCAGCAGGACTGGTACCTGCTAAATCTGCCCCTTGAGTATGTTGCTTATGCAGGTGGATGGGTGGTGGTGCTCTGATATGGTCTGTAGCTGTCTACTGGTTGGGTAGGCTCTGGGACTCCTGGGAGGTGCAGGCCAAGGTCATTCACCATCTGTGATCTGTCTGGGGTCACCTGGCATAAGCTACAAAGTGATTTGCAGATGCCTGCTACTTGTGCTGAGCTTGGAAGTACCAGGTGAGGCTAAGTTGTGATCCAAGGCTGGTTGCTGCAGGTGCCAGGCTTTGGGATACTAGGGAAAGGTATGGGGCTTGCTGAGGCCAGATGCTGCATGTTTGAGAAAATTTAGGAAAATCTGAAGCATGAGCCAAGACAAGCCATTTGTATGGAATATCCATTGGAAAAGCTTGGTTCGACCAGAAAGTTGAGTGGGGCAGAGCCACAGGCAATCACCAGGGCAGGGAAAACAGTGTGAGCAGATTAATGGAGTCTCAGATATGGCACTTACCTTCCAGCTCTCTGGGTTGAGGTTTCAGAAAAAGAACAATGGCCTCTGTCAGTACTTCTGTCTGGAAGAAAGCTGCCTCCCAGCTCTTGCCTTAATGCCAGACACTTTAGTTCCTCTCCATATGTCCCTCGTGCATATAAGCTGCTGTGCCTGGGCTGTAACTCAAGGGAGTGAGTCTGAGTAAGTCTGTGCGTGAGATCTTTGAGAGCAATTGCCTGGGACTCCACAGTATCTGTCTTCCACAGCCTCAATCCATTCCGGTTTTTGAAGCCAGAAGTTATGGGGAATTGTCTTCCTGGCACTGGAACCCTGGGCTGAGGGCCTGATGTGGGGCCAGAACCCTTTACTCCCAGTGTATCCCTCTAAATTCTTATTCACCACACATGAGACCAGCCCATTCCCTGTCCCCACCCCTCCTATCTGTCTCGATGTGGTTTCTTCTTTAATTCTATAGCTGTGGACTTCCATTCAGCTCAATTTCTGGCAGTTCTGAATGAAGGTTGTTCTGTGGTTTAGTTGTAATTTTGATGTGGTTATGTGAGGAGGTGAGCCATGTTTACCTACATGACTATCTTGACCAGAGGGAGAGGCATTTGCTCTATAAGGTACCTTCACTCTCTCATTATCCAGTCCCATGTTAAACCAGTATAAATTTGTTTTCTCCCCATATCATGTCACTGAATCTATTCTTTTCATGATCACCAATATTGCACACTCAATTTCTATTCTTTTATCTAACATCAAAGCAAAATTGTTATAATAATGCATTTCCTGTTTATCAAAAACACTAGTTTCTCTTCTTCTCCACTTGGTTTTTACCCTTTTTCTTCAACTTTATCTCATTTACCCTTACAGGATTCCTTCTCTACCCAAAACCAATATATCCATGAAACTAAGAGCTCTCTCCTGGTGCCTCATCTTTATTCATATTCTTCCCAGGTTATTTATTTATTCCATGGTTTTAAATGCTTCCTTTGTGTAATTTTCAAATTTAGTTTTCAAGCCCAAACTACTTTTTTTGAACCCCCAGATAGTTTGCAATCATCAGTATATGACTGTAGGGTTGGAGATAAATGATTTGAAGCCAGGAACTTTTTTATTTATAACTAAGAAAGAGATCCTTATTTGCCTAATTGAGATTGTCCTATATGCTTTCATCATTTCCCTATGATACAAGAAGGGAGATGCCATTTCTTGGTGACCGTTTAGGGTTATCTGACATAGAGAGAAGGCAATTGAATATGAATTTTGTAATAATCATTTGGTTTTAGGCCAAATGTCCTGGTGGGGCATCATCTCCTGTCAAAGGAGGAATAGGGGCTGTGTCATACAGAACTTCTTCACATTTGAGTGCAGTTACAAAATCTATTGAAGACTGGATTGACTTCCTATAATACTGGGTTCTAGAATCTCCAAGGAAAGGTAGCATGGGATATTCTAAACCATAGATCTTGTGCTTTATTCCTTGGGAGGTGTTTGCAAAGTGCCTGGTGCCTATGCAGTTTCCTGAGGTAGAGGCTGTTTTTACAAGAAGAATGGTAAAGCAAGGTCTTGAGAAGGGAGAGGGTCTATAACCATCAAAAACATCTCAAACATGATTCATCCACACTAAATGTTTGATTTCTGCCCACAAACCTGTGTTCCTCTTGTGTTTCCCATTTGGATTATTAGTATTACATTCTTAATTATTCAAGATAATTTTTCTCCCTCACTTGTTGCTATTTCTACTTACAAAATATATCTTTACTCTTCATCTTCAACTGCTACCACTCTTGTCCAAGAGGGCATGATGTCCCATTCAAACGATGGCAATGGCCTGATGATAGTCTCTCTTCTCTTTGGTCTATTTTATTCTTTATTTTACTCAGAAGACAAAGTAAACTTTGGGAGGAAAGTGAGAAAAAATATTACTCCTTTGCTTAATAAACCTTCTAATAGTCTAGTATTTTCCTTAAAATAAAATTTAAATTCTTCAGCCTGGTGGGCAGACCCCAGGGTCACCAGTCTGTACCTGAGTCCTTGTTGGCACCCTGAGGCCTTTTTCTTCTTATTCACTAGGCTGGCCTCTGCAGATTTCTCTCCAGTCCAAATGTGCCAAGCTTTTCCTAACTCACTTGGCTGATATCATTTATAACCCTATTTAACGTGGTCTTATTATTCATTTACCTGTTATTTCACTCATTCATTTATTCACCAAATGTTAAGTGGGCTCCTACTATATGCCAGACATTTTTCTAAGTGCTAGAGGTGAGACATTAACAAAAAGAAAAAAAAAGTCTACTATTAAAGACCTTATATTCTAGTGGTAGCGTGGTAAGGGAGAAAAATAAATTAATATAGAATGTGTCAGATGTTGGTAAGTGCTATGGAGAACAAAAAAAACCTGGCTTAAAGGACTCAGAAATGTTGGGAAGATAGAGGCTTCTGTTTTATAGGGTGGAATAGGTAAGTTTCTCCCGATCAGGTTATGTTTGAGTATGCATTCGAAGGAAGTAAGGCTAGCTGAAGAAAGAGCAGTTAAGAAAAAGGAACAGCAGTAGAAATGCCCTGAGGTGAAAGAGGTCTTGAGATGTTTGCATAGCAGTGAAGAGGCCAGTGTGGCTAAAATGGAGTGACTTCTGAGAAAGTGGCTGGAGAGGAGAAGAGAGAGGAAAGTCTGTGTAGTAAATTCAGACCTTCACTTTTGTAGAGTTATTAGCAAACCTTGATGGGATCAGACTTATGTGTTAAAAGAGTCACTCTGAGTGCTGTGCAGAGCACACAGGCACTAGGGAGGCCACAGCTACTATCCAGGATTGGTATGGTTGGGACCTGGGTCAGAGGGGCAGCAGTGGGGATACTTGGAAAGTAGTTTTATTCTGGAAATAGTTAGAAGGTAGAACTGAGAATTTCCTGATGGATTGGCTGGTGTTTGTGAAAGTGTTAAAAAGAATTCCAGAGTTCTGGAGCTCAGCTCTGAGGGTGAGAACAATGTCAGAGGAGGAAATTTAGTGGTGTTGGGATGTAGAATTAGTAATTAATTTTTGGACAGGTTAAGAATGAGATGTCAGCTAGAAATCAATAAAGGTTTGAGTAGGCAATCGTATTCTGATTCTGGAGATGAGAGGAGGGTCCTGACTGGAGGTATATTTTGGAGAATCATCATTAATATAGAGATAATAGTTAATTTCTTGAGCTACATTAGACAATTGAAGATAATTTTTAAATAAGATGAAAATTATATAAGTATCCTTTATTCCTCACATAAAACAAAACAACTGAGATTCTTGGATATTTTAAGACACCGATACAAAAATATTTTAAAAAATACAATGAGACAATTTAGGGAATGAAAGAGAAAATTGAAAATATATTTGGTTACATATATTTGAGATTTAGATTATAGTTTGTCTATAAAATAAGAATAGGATGTTGTGAAAAAGGAGTAAGAAATGGCCCATGAGCTAAAGTCTGGCCAAATGTTCAGTCAGATGAATAAAAATACAAGCCATGAGACACTATGATATTTTAGAATAGTAAGGATAGAAAGATGATTTTAAAAGCTTCTGTAGATAAGGAGAAATAGATTAAAAACAAATGGGAATTGGACCGGCAACAGGAAATGCTTCAAAGATAAATGAAAATGATATTAAACCCTGAATTTTGTGGCGACGAACACTATTTTTAGCATTCAAATAAGCTTCTCCTTCAATTTTTATTAGAATGTTACTTAAAGTAATAATCTGGTGGGAGATTAAAAAAATGGGATTTCAAGATTTGTTACTTTTTTCTGAAAACGTGGAACAACTTAAGGAAGTGATAAAGATAATTAACACATACACAAATAGAAAAGCAATTGCTAACTTTCAAAAAAAGTTGAGTCACAAAAAAGCAATACAAGAGAAAAATCCAACTGTAGCCCCGGACAGTGAACAAAACTTCCAGCAAAAATCATTTTCAGCATTTAGAATCAATCTGTGCATACAGTGATAATCAATTATAATTAGAGAATCAACTATGAATACTATCAACTAGAAATATAAAAGTAGAGATGATCAAAATTATAAGGTAGGAATTAGGGAGGATAAGTCAAGGGGAGGATAGAGACACATATAGTCTTATTCAAGAGCAATTGTCTATATATATTGAAATAAGAAGATTATTTAGTTATAAAATTAACCAAATAGAGGAACTAATAATATTACCATATTGAGGAGAGTAAGGTAAGAGTTAATATCAATGGCATAAATGTGTTATGTCCTCACATAGCTCAGGAGCAAGATAATAAGGTCTAAATTTGATAAATTAAAAAAAAACTGGTAACATAAGTGTATTATTTATAAATATGGCTCCCACAAAATACAAAAACATTAACAACGAACATTATCTAAAATAGTGCATTATAAGTAGTAAAATTAAACTTAGGATGAGTAAGAAAAAGAAAATCAATGATTTTAATCATAATTTTTGCATATTTTGATTTTTCTCCATGTGTGCATAAGTAATTTAATAAAAAGAATTTTAGTTTTAAAAAGAAAACCAAATGTTAAAAGCATTATAAACTTTTATTAAGGGATTGCTTTTGATATGAGTTACTGTTAGGTATCTCAATTTGAAATTATTATAAAAAACTTGTGTGTAATATGTACAAGTTATCTGATTTTTCTGTTTTTTTTCTTCATAGATATGTGGTCCTTTCTCTGAAACATCATTGAGAGGTTTTGATATGCTTGTGTGAATGCTATAAAAAATATGCTAATAGAATACTTTCCTGTTCTTGTTCCTCATTCCCCAGAATTGCAAAGCTCATCATCTATAGTTCCCTTTTATGTTAGTTTGGATTTGTTATTGAAAACACTGGAAGATTGCCTTTCACATGCACATCCTGTACTCTTCCTGTGGAATGCTAAACAAAGGTACTGGTGGGTACAATGTATATTTTAGATTGCAGTTAGACTGTAAATATCAGACTACTAAATTCTGCACATAGTTATACAGAGCTTTTCTTGGTTCAGAATGGCTAATGTCTTGGAATACATTTGAAGGAAGAATAAAAAATCACCTCTTTAGCTAATGTGGGTTGCGTTGGTGTCTATGAGGCTTGCCAGTTTTATTCTCGCTAAGATGTCACTGTGAAAAAGGGAAGGCTCCGGGAGGGAGTGATTCGCAGCGCTCTGCTCTATGCTGGCCCTTCTCTCCATTTTTCATGTTACCTTCAGAATGGAGCAATTTTACCCTGAGCAATGAGAAAGTAAAGGTCTCAATTTCCCCCCTATGCCTCTGGCAGAAGACTATGAACACTCTTTTTTGCTGCTTTTGTACTTTGGGTTTCTGTCTATCTGAGATTTGTGAGAGCATATTTGAAAGACTTTGTTTTCTGTACTTCTTGTTCTGGTACTCGGTGTACAGATATTCCCTTAAAAAATGCCACCTGTCACCAAAATATTCTTGTGCAGTATATGATAAAGATTCAATTTGACTATCGCTACCCAAAAGAGAGAATACATTATATTTGCATTTTATAGAGCAGGTTAGGTGGTTAGACACTTCCCTGAACCGGACAGTGATAGGCATGTCTGTTTTTATTAATCAGTATACACACAACCTAAGATCTCCAAGAGAGAAATTCACAGAGCCTTAAATAGTTTTCACGAGTAAGTGCAAACAGTCCTCTTCTGTGTTCTTACCCGGTTTCACTTACTCTCATTGCAGTTCCCCTCTGCGTTCACCTAGAGTCATTAGCTTGAAGGATTCAAATACATTAAATGTTTAATGATTATTCTTTTCCAACATGTATTTATAAATAATAATTTTTAATTAATCAATACCACATGTTGAAAAGGACCCAAGGCTGATGGCTCAAAGGATTTGACAATTTTTAGTTTTATTTTATTATTTATTTAATGGATCACCAACTTCATCTCCATCCCTCCCTGCAATTGGAATTTCATCTTGTTTTCATGCTGAGTAGCAAAACAATGGCAAAGCTAATCAGAGTAAGCTACTCCAACAGAGAATTAAGCTAACAGTTTAGTTTAACAGGCAAAATATAAATATATGCAGTCCAGAATGCACAATGGTTTAGCCCCTAAGAAACTCCAACAGGACCCTGAAGAATGTAGTCAAATTCAGGGTGCAATCAAGATGAGCTGACACGCTGCTACATGGCTGTGTGAAGTGCTCCTGGGCTGCATCTCTTGGCCACTAGCTGAATCTTTTTTTTTTTTTTTTAAGGTTTTATTTATTGGTTTTTAGAGAGAAGGGAAGAGAGGGAGGGAAACATCAATGTGTGGTTGTCTCTTGCATACTCCCGACTGGGGACCTGGCCCACAACCCAGGCATGTGCTGGGACTGGGAATTGAGCCAGCAGCCCTTCGGTTCGCAGGCTGGCACTCAATCTACTGAGCCACACCAGCCAGGGCACTAGCTGAATCTTGACACAGGGGAAGATTTTAACTAACACCAAGTAGAGATGTAGAAAGCACTAAGTTGAGTTAGGGGATGTACACAGGAGCCAAAAGGCAGGAAAAATATGAAACCTTGTTGAGAGTATCCCCTCCAGGAAGGACTAACTTCCAGAAGCTCTGAACTGGCATCACCTCCGGTGCTGACATGGCTGACTCAGTCCCGCACATTCCCTTTGGGGCAGCAAGTGGCAGTGTCTCCACCACCTATGATGGTGATGAAGCCCCTGGAAGTGGCTTCACCACCTCGTCCAGGAGGGCTTTTGGACAAAAGCTTCCATTCAGATATGCCCACAGGTCCATTCCACACAATCTGCTTGGCCCTAGTGACAGCCTCAGCATACTTCTTTCTGTTCTCGGGACCTTTGATTTTTAATCTTTGTGACCTCACGAGTCTCTTTATGACTTTAAGTCTCCTCATGCATTCTAATCACCTGGGGATGTGGTTGATAAAATTGAATAAAATGAAGGAAGCCTGCAAATATGTGTTACCTTTCAAAAAAAGGAGGACCCCAAAGATGACTCAGAGATCATCAAAGCTCCTATTCCCATTCCAGGCCCAGGAAAGCAAGGCTATTTGTTACCCAAGTTCAATGTGGGATTTTTCCTTTTGTCTTAGTCACTTTGGGCTGTGTCGTAGTCTACTCAGGGTGCTGTAACAAAATATTATAGGTTTAGTAATAACAAAAATTTATTTCTCGCAGTTCTGGAGGCTGGGAAGTCCAGGTTGAAGGGACCAGGAGATTTGGTGTTTGGTGAGAGAGTCCAACATTCACTAAAAATCATCTAAATCCATTATAGGTGAGACTAGAGATATTGAAATCAGAAAAAAAAAAAAGCAGTGTTCATGCTACTTGTCATTTCTAGAACCATTAGGTAGAGACAAGGATGGAGTCTTTCTGGGCGCTTTATTCAGGTGGCTGGCAGACTGAGATGGTGGGTTATGTACCCTCAAAAACTGTCTTAACATTTCATTTCGAACCAATCTTTTTATAAGGAGAAGAAGGGTAGGTAAGTGGTGTGGAAAGAAGGTGAACCGGGTAAGTTGCAGTCCAGCTGGTGATTTTCCTAGTACTTCTTTATCTGATCAACAATTCTTCACCTGTGTCACAGACTTCTCTCCCTGGAACACAATGGCTCAGATACCATCTCCATTACTTGCAGACAACCTGAAGCACAAAGGCTGAATTCCTTGTGGACTTCCCGGAGTCCTGTGGTAATGCATTCCAGTTCCTGGAATAACAGCTTTCCACCTGTTATAGTCAATTAAACCTATCAACTAAGGCTAAAATCTTTAACTCTTGAGTTCCCCTAGCAATATGATTCATGCTGAGGCAAAATTTCTCTCAAGCTGTGAAATCAGGTAGGTTATGTACTTTTAAAATACAGTAATGGGATCGGCACAGGATAGAAATTCTATATTCCAGAAGGAACAAACAGGAAAGAAGAAAGGGATGATGGGTCCTAAGCAAGCTCAAATTGTAGCAAAGAACATACCATTAGATATTAACCTTTGAGAATAATCCCCTTTGGTTTGGTGCTTTCCAGTTCAGACCCAATGGGTCAGCAGTCTCACCTTCTGAACCCACTTGGAGGGCAGTGCCACCTCTAGGGCTTAGTGGGGCAAAGAGAGCAGTCCTGCCTCTTTGGCCCAGTGAGTCCTGCCCTTTTATTTTTCTTTTTAAGAATTTATTTATTTACTTTTAGAGTGAGAGGAAGGGAGGGAGAAAGAGAGGGAGAAAATTACTGATATGTGAGAGAAACATCAATCAGCTGCCTCTTGCAGGCCCCCAACTGGGACCCCAGCCCATAACCAAGGCAAGTGCCCTGACCAGGAGTGGAACTAGCAATCTCCCGGTTTTCAGGGATGATGCCCAAGTCACTGATCCACACCAGTCAGGGCGACTCCTGCCCTTTGAAACCAAGGTGGAGGCAGCCTTGCTTTCCTGGGCCTGGAATGGGAATAGGAGCTTTGAGGATCTCTGAGTCATCTTTGGGGTCCTTCTTTTCTTGAAAGGTAACACATATTTGCAGGCTTCCTTCATTTTATTCCATTTTCTCAATTTCCTTTAATCTCAGCAGTATTACTTTAGTATAATCCTATCTCAGTTTCTGGTTGCTATTGAGATGAAATCTGTGGTTCACATCCACACTAACTGAAAGCCCAGGAGAGTCAGTGGTATCATTTCAGCCTGCCTCCAAAGGCCTAAGCACCAGGAGAACTGGTGACATCATTTCATCATGAGTCAGAAGATCTGAGAATCAGGAAAGCAGATGGTGTAAGTTCTACTCCAGGGGCAAGAGAAGATTAATGTTCCAGTTCAAATACTGTGGGGGGAGTGGGGACAGAAAGAGAGAGAGAATATGAGAATTTTTCCTTCCTCTGCATTTTTTGTTATACTCGGGCCTTCAAGGATCTAAGGAGACCCACCCATATTAGAGAGGGTAAACTGCTTGACTCAGTCTGTGGATTCAAATGCTAATCTCATCTAGCAACATTTTCAGACAAACCAAGGAATAATATTTAACCAAATATCTGGGTATCCCATGGCCCAGTCAGTTGATACTTAAAAGAAATCATCATATCTGTATATTTTATTAGATCATATAATTCCAAATCTACCATTGACAATGAGGATTTGGTTTTTATTTAGCACTGAGGCTTTCAGAACTATCAATTCTCCCAATTTCCTTCTACCAAGCAGACCTTGACTATAAAAAAGAATTGCAAACTCAATTATGTAAGATTCTGCACCAATCCTGACTGTAGACTTCTTTAAAACATTATGCCTATTTTGGAAAAGTTGATATCATACCAATAGCGATAGAAAACCAAGAATGCTTTAGAAGCCTTGTAGAAACATCAACTTAACCATAAGCTTTTTCAGGATGATTTTAGGGGATTCATTATACTTCCCTTGAAAACATCAAACTCTAAAATAATAGCATATGGTTTTGCAAATATTTATTTCTAAAATTAAATGGTGAGGGCTCTTCTCCCCTTAAATGTGTTTGGAAATCATTCCTTTTTAGCCTGTAAATATGTGCCCATATTGAAACATGATACAAATCAAACAAAGTCTTTTTTCTTACTAAAGCAGGAGCGGCAATAAAGGTGCTCCCTGCATGCGGACCATCAAATAGAAGAGAGTCCTCTTCAATGTACATTTATATTTCATGAGGCATTTTTGTCCCAAATCACTCAGTGACAAAAACAAATTAATAGTTTACAATTTCAATCATTGGTTTAGATAAAGTCATGACATTAAGGATTTAGTTGAAATAATAATTTAGAGAAGCAAAGTAAAAATATACCCCTCAAACAAAACAACAATGCAAATATTACAGATATGGGAAAGTTTGGAATGTTTTAGATTTCCCAGGTAAATAGCCCGACATTTAGAAAGGGTTATCATGCAAACTCTATGCAGTATCCAACTGGTTATCCAAATTTTATTAGGCCACCTTCTAAGTAAAGGCAGTGGGCTCTCTTGCATTCACCCCTTCCTCTTTGACCTTGGAGCTTTGCTGTAAAGGCATTCAGCAACTGCTGCTATGTGATGGCAGAAACACCTGATTGGGCAAGTGTGCACTTTATGAAACGTGATATGGCATCAATCATCATTAACCCAAATATCCCTATCACATGCAGGGCCTGACCCCATCACATCTGGCTTCCTGTTTGAAAACCCTTCACTTTGTGGAGGCTTTGCTGATAACAAGGCTCAGAATGATCTCTAGGCAATGGAAACTGACAGAAGATGAATTATCTGTCACTCAGAAGGATGCCCTGACCATGGAAACAATCAAGTACAACTGTCCATTATTATTATTTTTCCCCTTGGCTTTCTTTATTTCTTGGATTAGTTTCTAGCTCAGCATCTGCTTTAAGCGCCTATGGACAATCTCAAGAGAAAATATGAAATAGAGGACTCACAGTTAAATTAGTCTTGGTCGACAGTGAAAGCAATCTCTTTCTCTTTGTTGCCCAAATAATATTTCAAATCACAACACATTAATTTTTCCAAGGAGGCACTGAAAGGTACACATACACATTGTATGTGTGTCTTAAGAACAAGATTTTTGGTTAGCTATTAAACATCTGGACAGATTGTAAGTTTGAGGTTAGGAAAACACTGGTTTTATTCTCTTTCTGAAAAGTCTTGGGTAATTAGTGGTGTGGTATTAATCTCTGACAATGGCTAGATACTAGATATGAATTATTTTATCATTTAAAATTGGCCAAAACATTATATTAATGTTTCTAATTCTTTTGCTCACTAAGCACTGATTTTAGTGGTTTTTTTTTTTAATAAAGAGACTGATATCTGAATATCACTTTCTTTTTGTCAAGCAACAGCAGAGCAGGAAGGTAACAGACAATCTTCTTTTTGGCAGTTCAAGATGCTTTAGGTCTCTTTAAAATGGAAGGGAGTGAGTTTGGTGATGATAAGAGGTCAAATCAGTAAGTAATTATTGCAATTTTATCTGTGCATGAGCAAGGAGGATATTTGAAAATTTAAATCACTAGGCAGAGAGTTAAATGGCTGTGGGAAGGCCAATGGATTTTGAGATGTTAAGAGAATTGTAAGGAGAATGATTCCTTAAAGATTTATGTCTACATTAGGGTGCCAAACTCAGATGCTGATAAGGGCTAGGAAGTAATATAAGTTAGTGGGGGTATGAACAAGCCTTCTTTGCACATTAAAAATACAAGAATAAAATTATACTTCATATAACCATATGAATAAATCTCACAAACAAGATGTGAATAAAATATAGCATACATGCAAGAAAGAACATATTCTGAGTGACTTCATTTTCATAAAGTTTAAATAGACAGAGCAAGTCTATGGCATCAGAAGTAAAAACAGTAGTTCCCTTATGGGAATAGTGGATGGAAGGAGGCACAAAGGGGCTTCTGGGGCATTGCTAATGTTACTTCTTGATCTGGTTGTTGGTTGTATAAACGAATTAAATTTATGAATATTCACTGGGCTGTATGCATATGATTAGAGTCCTTTTTTTTCTCTATGTTTTACTTCAAGGAGAAGTTTAAAAAATATGTCCATACAAGTCTTCAAATCCACACAAATATTTGTCACCTCTTTTTGAAACTTGCTGCCTGAAGGTTTAATTTTCTTATTCTAACTTTTGATACTGGCATGAGTATGGAAAGCTGTTTCTTAGCCATAAGAAAAATAGTGTGTTACATTATGACTGTAAATGGGCACCGATGTTGGGTCTTGGTGTCAAGAGAAATGAATAATGGGACTTGCAGACCATGGGAACTGGCAAGTCCATGCCCTTCTACAGAGGGCAGCTGCTTTATATTTCAGCAGGTGTGCCATGTGGGTATGTGTGCTGAGGCCTATCAGGTTTCTTAATTTTAATTAAGCCAGGAGTCTTGATTTTATTTGAAAACTTCAAATTTTCCATTTTGAGATAATCTCTTGAAGCCCTGTGATATGGGAGGGACTGTTTCTGTAGGTCAGATTTGAACTCCAGTTTGATCCTTTTGGTGAGGGACAGTGGGTTGACTTCTGGGCATTTGTGGGCTGTCTCTGGACAGGTGTTGAGAAAATTTAAGACAAGAAACATAAAAATAAATAGAGGCAAGAAGGAACATACATTTGCTTTTTGTTTGATTGAATTTTGCATGTTATTTATTAATGACAGCTTTTTCATTTAAACCATGGGGGGTTTGCAAAATGGGGCGTGCCTCATGTGTTCTGGCATTTTACATTCAAAGAGTTGATGGAGTCTATGGCCCTCTTCATTTCCCATGCTTCTTGGAACATGTGTTCTCTTTGGTTCTTCCACTTCACATTTATTGGTTGCTAACAATATTCTAGGCAGTGTGCTAAGCATTCAGCCATATATTCACACTTATTGTCCAGATACTGTGATTGTCAATAATTTGTGGTTGGGGAAACTGAAGCTTGTCTAAATTTATAATGTTAGGGATAATTAGGATTCAAACCAAGTTTGTTGAGCTTAAACCCTTATACACTAATCTGTCACTAATCATGAATCTTATCACTGTATCTACAGATATGTAAATAATTTTCATGCATATATTATACATAAGGAAACTGAGGCACAGATCCACATGCTATTTAGTGGAGGAGGTTTGACATAGGCCTCTTCCTTGTTTTTGTACTCTTTTCCCCATGACACTGAATGAAGGTCATCCAGGGAGTTGATTTAGTCCGAACAGATTTCTGTAACACTGGACTCTTTTCTGTCACTTAGTAGTATCATTATCCTTTATTTGTGTGTGTATAATCTGAATAAAATCAACTTAATCTTAGATGATAAGATGTACCCCAAACAAGAAGGGCACTGATGTCTGATAGGCATATTGAATTAGCATTCTTGATGCTTAGGATAACAGCTAATGGTGTGTCTTCTCTCAGCTAGTGAGTTAGAAAGCCAGGCAGTCGTCCAAATATGCAGATGTGTAGCCTTGTGTAGGCAAAACCTCTGAATAACTGATACGGTTTTCACTTTGAATTATATTCTTTGGCACTGGACAGTGGCAGAGTATCTGGCAAATAAATGCATGATTTTAAAAAGAATTCTTTCAATCTTGACCGATAGTCTTATTTTATGGTTTGACTTATTAATCATATATTGTACTTATTTAAATTTTAATTGGTGTTTTTTAATTTTCTAGTTTTCTTCCACTGAATGGTGATTAAGTTTTACGATTTTGTTTGCTGGATGGAATTTAAGTTATCTCAACAATCAAGCAGAAGTTTGTTTATTTCCTTTTTTTTTCTATTCAGTTCAGTCAGGAAATCATAAAATATTTAGTGCATCTCCAAAATCCAAGAGTTGTAGAATTATCCCTTGAAATAGGCTGGAATGTATCAAACAAAGCATTTTATTTCTATTCTTGCTTCCTAAATGTTTACAGTAAAAATAGAGAAACAACTGTATTGTATTTTTGCTAAATTCATTAGACCTTCTATTCAGTCTGTTAATTGTCCCCTCCTGTTGTGTGGTCCTAATGAAAAGAATCCATTTTTAACCAGCACTGTCCATTGTGGCCCTGATGTTACCATGGAAATGAAATAGCTTGTTCTGGTACTATCTGCTGTACATATTTACAGCAAATTAGGTAACACCTGGGCTTTAAAATCTTGCAATACAATAGGTTTTTATTTTTAAAGGACACTGACAATACCATTTTCCCTTCACATTGGTTTCTTGCCTTCTTGCTGTTAAGGTAGATGAGCATGCATCGGTAATTACCAGCACTGGTGAAGGCTGGCTCTTAGATGAGATTTTTCACTAATACATATTATATTCTATATAGTACACATATATAACAAGTAGGAATGTACTAAAATATTTGTAACAGAAAAAAGACAAGTTCACCTTATCTATTCTTATTAAATCATAAATATGCATTATTTTCTTAGAAGGTATATCAAATGTATATATGTATTTCTGTTCAATATTTGTGCATGACAGTTACTGGGTATCTGATACTGGTGCTATAAAAATGAATAAGATATATTTCCTGACCTCAGGGAGATCATATTCTGGAATATCAAATGACATAACTTGAGTAAGAATTTATAGTAAATATCTTCCAACTTAGGTAAGGCCTGAAACTAGAGGGCAATATCACATTTATAGTCAGATGAAAGGTATAAAGATAAAATGTCAACAATCACTTTTTCCTTTTTAAATACAGTTTTTCTTAGGTAATTTCATGCCATCACTTAGGATGGCTACATCATGGAGGATCAGAGGGGACTTTCTCCCTGCCACCTACATGTTTGTTCTCAATTCTCTGGGCTACCTGGCAACTCTTGCACACCTTTCCTTTATCTTTCTGTACCCCACAACAGTTTGTAAACAACTTAATCCCTTAAACGTGTATTTAAGTCCACATTGTGTCACTAATGAGGTTGTCTGACTCTCAGGTAAAATTCTCAATTCTTAACACCAACAATTCTATACGTTTTAAAGGAGTCTTCACTTATTTCTTCCTGCTTTATAAACAGAAACAACTTTTTTATTGAAGGCTAATATCCTCCACCCATGGGCTTGACTCTATCTTCTCCAAATGCCTTTAGGCCACAAAGCTCCATTTGACTGTGGTGAAATTGATCCTCCTATTGTCACAAGAGCAGCTGTAGCCAGATTTAAGGCAGTTCCCAAGAATCCTTGTGCTTCTGGTAAGACTATGACTCCACAGGTTTGATACTGCTCAGAGCAGGATTTTAGGAAACCCCAGAGCTCCACATGCTTTTGATAAGATGATTGCTCTCTATCCTGACCACCTGCCACTGTACTTCTCATAGCGTTACACAGCGTTGAAGAGGCTGACTGCAAGACAGAATCAAGCTGATTCCTTACACTTCCTAAGAAGCCACCAGGATTAATTTCATCACACCTTACCTTGGGCACCTACACAAACCCAAGCCTCCTGGGACATCCATTGTGATCTTAGCATCACGTGGCCCAGTGTGTTCCCGCATCTCAGTGTCTCCCTTTCCCATTTGCGCACACTCCTTCCCTGTGCTCTCTACAAAATGTTTGCTCTTAGTATTTCATCACCTTTTGCTCTAAAGGAAGCCTAGACATCCTCTTAGAAAAGAGCTCTCTGAATGGTAATATCTTTTTCTTCCATATTCCGCAAGGCCCAGGGTGGACTGGGTGTCCTTGTTTTTTGTTGTCTTTTCTGGACACTGTCTGCCCCATTTCATTAAAACCCCCAGTTTGTCTAAAGCACATGACCATGGCAACCTTTATACTTTGGGACACTCATTCCCCAAACTGCCAGTTATATCTTCTCATTTGCTGGAGACATTAGTGATTGATTTCACTGTGCCTTTTGTTTTTCTCAGTGTCGGAAACATCCAGATAAGAACTCCGACAACCCGGACCCTCAGTTCCCTGACTGCTTTATCTCTGATGAGTGTGCCCTTCACTTATCCTCGACTGCACATCCCTCGGCCATACTCTGAACTTGTCATTCTAAAGAACTTCATTTTTCACAAAATCTTGATTTCAGGTATTCCACTCACTGACTGGCAAATATTTCTGGCTTACTAATTGTTAATGCTTCCTGCAATTCCTTTACCCCATAAGTACCTCTCACATAGTACTTTTCCAGATTACATTGAACTGTTTATCACCATGACAGTTTCTTGAATTCACTTTAACTCGCGTCTCTCTCTCTTTTCCGCTTCACCCAGGAAGATGCCAATGCAGAGTACCCCCTCCTTTCAGGCATATGTGCACTGCAGCAGCCAAACACAGCTGCGGGGAAAACACAAATGCTCTCACTGCTTTCATTTTGAAATCGCAATCACAGCCTCGAGTGTTTGCTCAGGACTGCCCTTCTGTCCTACTCCCCTTCCTCAACCAGCTCAGCTTCTCATTCTTTCAAAAGACTATTTCATATCTTTCCCCCTTTTCTTAGGGTCTCGACATTCCTTTCACCTTCTCACTCTGAGCTAATGACTCTATTTTTCTGGCACTTTGAAAATAGAAATAATCCGAGGACAAATACCTCATTTCCTCACCATAAAATCTGCCCACTCCGTGCATCACGATATATCATTATTGCCTATCCACTTTTTCCCAAGGACGAACTCTCCCTTTGTTCACTGGAGCACAGTCCTTCTGACTTACTCAATACAATTACTCCTACAATTTTTTAAATTTCCTTTTTTGTTTTGAATATTATTGGTGCATAACAAATTCCTCCAAAACTTGGTATCTTAAGTGTTTTGTTATCTCTTATAAGGTCCTGTGGATCAGAAAGTGATCAGCTGGGTGGTTCAGACCAAGGGTCCCTTGTGACAGCAGTCAGGCCGTGGTGGGAACTAGAGCAAGTGGAGCACAGGTTCAGGAGAAGCTGGGGATCGGCCAGCTGTCATTTCATTTAGGCTCAGAACTCTCTGGCATCTCTGCCTAAGTTGCTTTGGGCTTCCTTACAACCCAGTAACTTTAGGAATTCAAAATGCTTACATGGCAGTTTAGGGCTACTGTAGGGGTGTTCCAGTGATCCAGGAGTATGTTTTATTGTCTTTTTGGTCCACCTCAGAACAGTAAGATGTTGCACAGAAGCATGTGTTCTGGTCCTTTTGATTATAAGCCAGTCACAAACTGTACAGATTTGAGGGGAAGGAATATAAACCCCATTTTTTGTGGGAGGCCGCTCTTTGTGGTATGGGCCAGCTCCCACTGGGAGATGCACAGGACCCACACCCATGTATAGGTTCCCCCATGGGGAATCAGGCCTGCAATGTACCTAGGCCGCCATGAGTCTTGCTTTTTGCTAAAACTCCCTCACCCTGAATTGAGGACATTTACTGCAAAGCAACTTCCTAAAAAACATGCTAAACCTTCCAAGGATGAGTGTAACCAGTCCAACTACTTTTGCCTTTTCATTTGCAAATGTCCCTCTTCTGTGATGTGATTAGCAGGGTTGGCTCCTTTGTTTTTTGTAAAAGGTAACCACCTAAAGTGACTCTGTGCATAGTAAATGAGGACCTTCATGTATTGGGTGGAGAAACTCAATAAAGGACTGTCACAGCGGAGACTCAGGCTTTTTCTCCCCTTGAGAGAAAAGCCATGCTCTCCCTTTTCCTCCACTGGACTCGGTAGTCTGCATGAAGGTCTCACTTCATCCATAATGACATGGACACTGAGGGCCGGTGTCTGCATCAACTTTTTATAAGAGGAGTATTAAGGTTACATTGCAGAACAGCATATGGGATGGGACTTATTGTTCTCATTTTTGGAAAGTAAATCTCCCTCATAAGTAAGTGAATATTTTCTTTGCTACTGAAGTATCATCATCCACATACATATGTACTACAAAAGCATCCATTAAAAAGGAAAAAAACCCTATGTTCCTATGCTCCCTACCTGTACACATTTACTCTCTTTTATTGAAAAAAATTTCAAGAATTTTTTATTGCTCATTTTCTTATTTGTCATTTTTCTGGATCAGATTTCATCTCTGCCTCTCCACTAAAATGCAATTGACAAAGTTGTCATTTTTCAAGGTCAATAGTTAATTCTCATTTGACTTCATGACTTCACAATATTTGGTACAACTGATTACTCACTCCTCTTCTTGGAATATATTTCTTGTACAATTTCCCAAGCCCTGCTGTCTCTTGACTTTTTCCTGGTGGTTCATATTCCCGTTTGCTTCCCTGATCTATCAAGTTGGAATGCATCACAACTCATCCCTCAATCCTCTTCTTGTTCTTATCTATACATGTGCTACAAAATAACTCTGTGGTCCTCTGGCTTTAAATTTCTTGTCTTAGGGATGACCTCCCATTTTTCAGTTCTAGTCTTAAATTCTGCCTGTGCTCTGGATTCGTATGTCTGACTGCTTCCTTGACATCTCCACGTAGTTGTTAAATAGGCATATCAAATTTAATATGTCCAATAAGAATTCTGTTGTTGCTTTTCTTACCCTCCCAAACATGCTTATTTCTCAGATTTCCTTATTTAAAAAAAGCATGCCATCATTTACCCAGGGACTGTGCAAACATCTAGGACTATTCCTTGACTTCTTTCTTTGCCTCATCCTGCATAACCTATTCATCCCAAATCCTGGCAGTTATACTTTTAAAGTATATCCAGAATTAGTCAGATTCTCACTATTTCCACTGCTGCCATGCTAAGAAATGTGTATTAAGCTAACTAATTCATTTGGATAGATAATAAATTTTGTCCATCCTGCTTTTAAAATTATCTTTAAAAACATAATTAAAACAAGTCTTTTGCTCATAATCATTAAATGGCTTTTCAATGTATGCAGAATAAATGTTGTGTCCATACTATAACCCACGTGTTTGTTCCTACAAGTGCTGGTCCCCATCCATCTCTCCTCTTTCATTACCAGCCGCTCCCTGAACTTACTCACATCTTTCTGGTGGCCTTCCTGTGGCCTTCTTGCTATTCTGTGATCCTGGCCAATTCCTCTTTTTTTCTGGACCTTTGAATTTATTTATTTATTTGTTTGTTGGTTTATTTATTTTTGCCTTGAACATCCCTATCCATTTCCAGTCTTCATTTAATGCTTTCCTTTCCCTATTTTCTAGATTCTTCAAAGCCGACAGAAGTCAGGTTCTTCAAGTTCAAGATATGTAGTTGTCCAGGTCATGAGACTAGAATTCTTTCAGGGGTTCTGCTTCCCTGTCACACATCGGAATCATTCATGGAGCTTTGTAAAAAATACAGAATTAAAAAGAATAAAAAATAGAAGCTCCACCTTAGACCTATTGAATCGTTACCTTCAAAGGCAGGTCCAGGCATCCAGTGTGAACACTTTCTCCAGTGTTTCCTCTGCAGCCAGTCTGTGGGTTTGCTTTTGGGAGCCACACATAAGAACCTAAAGCATTCCTCCCTGATGGTGTCGTATATCTTCTTGTTTTTATCCTGTTACCATTGTTTTTCTTATCCTTCCCATTGTAACAAATGCTCTCTTTGAAGATAAAAAAGGCAATAAAGTAAGAATGTAAGACTAATTTTTCTTTTTGATATTAACAATAAGACATTCTCCAACTTCTGTGAATACCTTTTTTTTGTAATAGTGTATACAGTGTATAAACTGAAAAATATGTTCTATCATAACAAATTTTAAAAATCTCAACTTTTGTAAATTTTTCCTTTATTTCTGATGTAACATCATTTGTATGCATGAAGCTTGCATACATATTACGCTTAAAATCTAAGTTTGGATGTTGTCGTGTATTGCTACATATGTTTCTTTGGAGGAGTATATATCTTCTTTTTACCTCAGCAATATAATTTGGTTTTCACAATTGGTGTTTTGGTCTAATATATTTCTTAATTGTCTCTAACATTTTAGAATGTCAGGTTATGAGAACATGGATACTTCTTTGATTTTAAACAATCTGTCTTGCCTCCGTTCAGAACATTTTCAAACTTTTCTCCATACAGGAATTCCTTTATGGCATCAACTACTTAATATGCTTCATGTTGTAATAGTTATAGTTTTACTCTCTGTTGGTTGGAAAAATCTGACTATGTCTATGCACTCATGAATCCAATTGTTGCATGCCTGTTATGGGTACTTTAGAAATTGGTATATGAGAGTCATTGCTGGAATTATGAATAGAACATGATAAAATAATTGAAACTTCCAGTTTCCCCTTGCTCCATATAGCTTTCCCCCAAAATCAGATAAATAACATGGATATACCACTTTCTTTTTAATGACTCAGTACCTGTTGTCCTCAATGACAATGTTGGCAAAGGCTAGGAGGGAGAAAAAGGACTATGTTTAAGTTTAAGGGAGTTCTTCTAGCTGCTTCATCTACTTTAATGGAATCTTTAGACCTGGTCCTCTTGACTACCTGCATGGAAGAAACAGGGTGAAAATAGAACCACTGCTAGGATCTATCAAGAGGCCAGTCTTAAAGCTTGTCTACCCATACAATTACATCAAGTAAAGGAGTAGAAAAAAAGAGAGGCATGGCTAGGCATTACTAGAGGAGGATTGTTCTGTCCACTTCTGCTTATCACATTGATGTAGGAGTTAATAATTTCAAGAGGAGACTAATACAGGTTTGTGACACTTTAAATGTGATAACATTGCTCACAAATATTTGTAGTCCAAGTAATGTCCTAAGCAATAACTAACTGGCTTAAGAAATGCATTTGCCATATTTTCTAGCCAACACAATGCCCTTCTTTCTAGCTTCTATCCATCTAGTCATGGCCTTATGAGGTTTTTTGTATCCAGTGAGTTATAAATGGCTATCAGCTGAGTGAAGTTCCTTGGAATGCTTTTAAATTCCTGATAAAATATGACATATTCACTTGGAGTACTCCTTTACATCTGCTCCTTTAACCTCTTCCTCCCTAAAATGTTGACATAGAATCTGAAGTTGAGCAATTATCTTGCAATTATGAGGCTCCAAACCAATGGACTAAAAATGGAAGAGTAGAAAAATAGAAAGCTTTTGGTTTCTTGTTGGAAAGGAGAGCCAAAACCAGCTGCCACTAAACTCCAGACTTCTAGTAATACTATGTGAATAACAAATCTCTCCTGGTTTAAACTGCTCTTAGTCGGATTTTCTGTTACTTGTAGAGCATACTCCTAAGGCGGACAGTCCTCTTCCCCTAGAGTGGATAGAACAAGGTAGAAAGGGGCTGGGAGAAGAGTCTGGAAGAAGTTACTCTGTCTCTATAGAAATTCTGCCCATAATTTCAGAATAGAGTTGTTATCATATCTTATTTTTCCAAATTAAATACTTAAAAATGAAAACAATCACTGTATCTTTGTCTTTGTTCTCAGTAACAAACAGTCCAAATGCCCTGCAATATCCTTTCCCTTTCTCCTCTTTCTTCCTGTCCAGATTAGCAAATGAGAGCTATTGATAATAGATTCTGCATGCTAGGTATTGCAGTAAGGATGTGAAGATAATAGAGGTAGCCCCTGCCTGGGGGAATTTCACAGCTTTGTAGGACAAGCAAAAGAATGAACATGCATCTGACATGTTATATATATGTAAACAAACTAAAATGGAAGAAAGGAGCTGTATCTAATGAAGTCTGGGGATAATTTCAAAATTTTTTGGCAGTAAGTTACAAAGTTAAGAAAATTCCTTTTGGTAATGTGTTTATAAGGGGGTTAGACTATTTTCGGTGTGATATATCTCAATGAATCTGGGGGAACTACTGAAGAACCAAAGATTAGAATAAAATCTATTTGACAGGAGAAATGATATACATCATATCATATATGATATCTTGTCAGTATATTTTCTGAAGCATTCCAATATTTTCTACGTTTGTGGATGTGTTATAAAATTCACATTCATACAGTATCATGTGATGTGTATTATTCTGTAACCAGCCTATTCATTAAGCCATTTCTCATAACCATAATTTCATGACAAAACACATAGATACCTACCTGTTATCACTTATAATAAATATAGACTGCTCCATAATAATGTGAGTATAGGAACAATATATGATGATTTATCATATATTTAGGTTGTTCACAATTATTTGAATGAAACATCCTTGTACCTAAAGACACCTTTCACCTTTTATTTCACCAGGCCTTGGGACAAACGAATTTGCAGCAGTTCTGTAACCAGTTCACTGTCCCCTAGAGATGTACAGGAAAAAGAATGATTGCATTAATTCTCCGGACAAACATGCTAATGGCCTCCTGGCAAACATGCTAATGACCTGATAAACCCACTAATTATATTTATTAGCAGAAGGATAATGGTAACTTTTTATCTATGAAAGAATCGTTAGCAGGAAAAATCTATACTGTTGAAATTGCTTATTGTAAATACATCTGCAGTTAACACTTTTGTGGGGTGGGGTGGCTTGCTGTGGAAGTTCACAAAAGCTATGTAATTAAGTAAGATAGCCCAAATGGCATCCTGGTGTGAGTGATGTGTCTGATACATTGCTCAAATGCTTCATCTCTTAATCTGGAGCCAAACTATGTCCCATTGTGAAAGAAGAAAGTCCTTTTTTTTTTTTTTTTTTTGAGGCTGTATCTCATGGTCTCCGATACATCCAAAGGAAGAATTCTTCACCTACATTATTTAAATCATTGGTGAAGTTTGATATTGGGTAACATCTATGGCTTATGTAGTTTGATTTAACAATATAATACTTTGTGTTACCACAGATAAATTCCAGAAGGGGAATTCTTCTGTTTTAGACACTGTGAAACCTATAACTTGTTTATCGAACAGTCTAAACTTGGTAGGGTCAAATTACCTATTTCTATGCTTTCTCAGATTTCCTTTTTTCCGTTCCTTAGGGACATCTTAGAAGTTCCCTTAACTTTTTTTGTTACATTCACATATTTATTTTTAAGAAGTTCGGTAGTTTTGAGTACAATTTAAAAGTCCAATTGCCTGTCCAATTTATTGCACATCTCCCTTTCTCCTTGTCAGGTAGGCCTGCGGGACTCGGGGTAGAGAAAAAACAATGTCTGCTCCTAAGATATCCATTATACCACTGTTTTCCCTCTTAAGCATCTCCTTTTTTCCAGCTGCTAGTATAGGAAGGTACGATAAAAATTTTAAGAAGAGAGAAAGTGTTTTTTTCTTTTTAAATTAAGTTTGTGGTTAGGTCATCTCTTGGCACTGCTGATGGTTTCTTTTCCTGTAGCAGGCATGCATATGCTGGCTCTCTTGGGGTGCTTCTGTGTTCCTAGTTGGGGATCTTTTTGGTTCTTTGACATAAGAGATCTGCTCCATTGATAACTGTGTCAAACACACCTCAGTTCATCTTTCTGGATGTCAACACAGCGTTTTATTTCTGGGTTCCCCTTGCCTGGTAGTCAGCCTTCCTGACTGTGAGATGAACACAATGTTTTAAGCTTTAAAGATTTTATTTATTTTTATTTTTTAGAGAGGGAAGGGAGAGAGAGAGAGAGAGAAACATCAATGTGCGGTTGCTGGGGGACATGGCCTGCAACCTAGGCATGTGCCCTGACTGGGAATCGAACCTGCCATGCTTGGTTCGCAGCCCGCGCTCAATCCACTGAGCTATGCCAGCCAGGGCTACACAATGTTTTAAGCTTTATTACTTTCTGTAATGTTCACCTTCTCCAAGGCAAAAATGACAGTACAGACTATTCCACTCTGCCCCTTCTGTTCTTCTCTTTCCATTTCTCATTTCCTCTCCTGCTCAAATATTCCTGTGCGATGACCATTCAGTTTGCAGTGGAAGAGGATCTCCAACTAATGAATGAGATACCAGTCTCCTTAATGGATTCTCTCAGAGCTTTGTTTTTTGGTTTTAGGAAAGGAGTAAGACACAGCTCTGTATATACAAAACACTCAACATACTCTCTGATAACTTGAGTTTCTCTGCTCTGATGTATTTTCAACCAGGAAGAGAGTGAGGCTTGTATGAAGGCTAATTATTTGTTTTCTGCTTCTTTTTTTTTAGAATATTTGTTTATTTATTTTTATTGAATTTACTGGGGTGACATTGGTTAATGAAATTATATGGGTTTCAGGTGTGCAATTCTGTAACACATCCTTTGTATATTGTATTGTCAAGCTTCCTTCCATTACCATTTGTCCTCCTTACACCCTTCTTCACCTTCCCTAACCCCTTTCCCTTCTGTAATCTAGGAGGTTTTTTGTTTAATCTCTTCACCTTTTTCACTCAACCTCCACCCCTACCCCCTCTGACAGATGTCAGTCTGTCCTCTGTATTTATGAATCTGTTTCTATTTTGTTTGCCATGATAGTTTATTTTGTTTATTAGAATTTACATGTAAGTGAAATCATATGGTAATTTTCTTTCTCTGACTGGCTTATTTCACTTAGCATAATGTTCTCTAGGTCCATCTATGCTGTTGCAAAGGGTAAAATTTCCTTCATTTTTATGGCTGAGTGGTATTCCATTGTGTAAATGCACCATAGTTTTTTCATCTACTCATCTACTGATGGGCACTATGGCTGCTTCCAAATCTTAACTATTGTAAATGACACTGCAATGAGCATAGGACATGGGTATATTCTTTCAAATTAGTATTTCAGGTTTTTTCAGATATATTTCAGAAGTGGAATTGCTAGGTTATAAGTCAGTTCCATTTTTAATTTTTTGGATGTAACTCCATACTGTTTTGTATAGTGGCTGCATCAATATGCATTCCCACAAAGACATCATGAGCATTCCCTTTTCTCCATATCCTTGCCAACACTTGTGTTTTGACAGTCATTCTGAAAATTGTGAGGTGATATTTCATTGTGATTTTAGTTTGCATTTTTTCTGATGATTAATGACATTGAGCATTTTTTCATATGTCTATTGGCCATCTTTGTGTCCTATTTGGCGAGGAGTCTGTTCAAGTCCTTTGTCCATTTTTTAATTGGATTGTCTAGAGGTTGGTTTTTTTTCTTTTGGTTTTGAGTTTTATAAGTTTTTATTTTTAAATAAATTTTGGATATTGACCCCTTATCAGAAGTACCATTGGTGGATATGTTCTCCTATGCAGTGGGTCTGTTCACTTGGTTGATGGTTTCCTTTGTTCTCCAAAAGCTTTTTAGTTTGATATAACCACATTTGTTTATTTTTTCTTTTGTTTCCCTTGTCTGAGCATATATACCAGGAAAAATATTGCTATGGGAAATGTCTGAGATTTTATGGCCTATGTTTTCTTCCATGATTTTTATGGATTTGAGTCTAATATTTAAGTCTTTAATCCATTTTGAATTTATTTTTGTGTATGATGTGAGGTGGTCTAGGTTTAGTTTGTTGCATGTATCTGTCCAATTTTCTTAACACCATTTATTGAACAGGCTATCTTTATACAATTGTGTGATCTTGCCTTCTTTGTCGAATATTAATTGACCATGAAGATGTGGGTTTATTTCTGAGCTATTTGTTCTATTGATCTACATATCTGTTTCTGTGTTAGTACCATGCTGTTTTAATTACTATGGCCTTGTAGTATAGTTGGATATCAGGTAGTGTGATTCCTCACACACAGCCCACATGAAAATCCAATGTTTAATATCTTCAATATAAATATAATGGCTACAAGTGAGTTTTCTTTCAAAGTTTGGTTTTTAAATTTTTACTTTATTAATAATATTTTTGCCTTTACACATTTAAAACTTTTTATATATTGAAAATTATCAAACTTTATGTTTTATTTTTTGAAATAAGTAAATATAAGTGATTTCTTATTATAATATATTTGTGATTTCTTTTTATTATTAAAAATATTTATTCCTTTTGAACTTGTTTTGAAAAAATATGACATGAGAATTACTATTATATTTTCCAGTGCTTTCAATAACACTTTTTTTAATATTCACTTTTCCTCACTGACATAAGAAATTATTTTATACATTTTTTATTTATTCATCCATTTAATTTTTTGTTTTAATATATCATAAGATAAAGTATTACATTCTTTATATTACTTTCTTACATTATTTTACTTTCAAATCTTTTATATTAACTATTCTTAAGCATTTATATTTCAAGATGAATGGTATACACTTTTTCCAATTTTATTCCTACAAATCTCTTACTCTTTCCTTCTCAGTCTCTCTCTCTGTCTCTCCTCCCCTTCTTCCTATCTCCCCTTCCCCTTCCCCATCTGTCTCACTTATGAATACCATCAGTCTGTTTTATTGATATGTTCAAATAATTAGCTCTGGGAACATGCTTCTTAATTTGTTAATTTGTAGTCTTTAATAATTTTCCTTTACTTTTCATGATTGTTGCATTGTTCTTTATCTAACATATTGAATTGAATACTTAGGTCAATTGCTTTTATTTCTCTTTAGTTAAAGTTTGAAGCATATAACACTAGCTGTGACTATATCCTTAGGGTTTAATATATAATCATTCTATTGTTATTAATTTCTAAATACCCTATAATTTTGGTTACATTTTCTCTTTACCAAAGAATACAATGATATTTATAAGTGAGTAGTCTTTTATAAAATTATTCATCTGATATAAACATCACCTTGTGGTCAGAATATGACCTTTAATATGAGTCCTTGTTAGGGATTTTAATGGAATTCAGGACCATTTCTGCTTGTTGTTTTTTCTCTTATTGGTTGTTTATATTCCTTTATTATTCATTTGATCTATTTCCATTTTCTTTTCATCTTATTGCATTTTTAACTGAGAAAGTTCTCTTCTCATGACTTTTTAAGTAGCTATTTCAAAGATATGTCTTCTAGTCTTCTAAATGCTTTTCTTGTATATGGAGAATAAATGCCCAGTTTTATGGTCAGTTCAGGGCTTAGATTTTATGGTCAGTGGATAGATACTGGGACAAGAAATATTGTAAGAAATATTTTTGTACTCTCTCAGGCAATCTGTTTCACTTAGGAAACTTTGGTGTTCCATTAATTGTAGAAATATTTCTTATATGAGATACCCATGCTTTAAAATAAATAACAATCCTTCCTAAATTTTAATACTAGTTGCCTGACAGTCTTAATTGGTGTTGTTAAAAATTCCCCTTTTGTTTTTTACTTAAACAGAGGTGTAAAATTGTATTCATAAAAATTTTGATGACTTTAATAGTATATTGTTATTTTTGTTATTATTATTATTATTATTATTGGTTTGTCACAGATTACTCAGATTTGTATTTTAACACCTGGCAAAGTACATAGTATATATCATTAATGAACATTTAGTGAATAAATAATCCCTAATAACAGAGAAATAAAGAAAAAGGCAAATGATTTTTAAAATTGTTTTGGTGAACTAAGATTTGAATATTTCAAAATTATACTTCAGGCCAATTTAGAAATTAAATAGATAGTTAAGAAGTAATATATACTTAGAAATTTGTTTTTTTAGATACTAGGACTATGGAAGAAAAGAAAATTTCAGTGGTATTAATAATTTTATTTGTGCCTGATGTTTGTGGTGCTATCTACAAGATTTTTAGAGCCTGGGTGTAACAATTAGCACCTCTTCCTTGGCTTTTTATGCATCATGAACATGTTGTTAGTGTAGTAATAAATAGAGACAAAAGTAGAAAGAACAATTAAATAAAGCATTTTTTTTTCATAGATCACTTCACTTCCTCTTAGTATTTCAAGAGGATGTTTTTGTCCCTTCTTATTTAGGGACAAAGCAAGGGTTAATCTTTGTAGAGCTTATGGTTCAAAATAAAGACTGGAAGTCAGGGACCAACTCCCAAGCTGAAGAAGTAGTTAGAAAAAGACCAAAGACATAAAAGAAGAATGGAGTCAATTGATATTTCAGACAAAGCTAACTACCCATGAAAGTAGGTGGGACTGGCACTCTTAGGCACCTATCTATTTATTCCTCAGCCTGGTTTGAGCTTAAAGCTGAGTATCTCCTTAGTTGGGTAGCACTTCTATTGTTCTGAGAAAACATTGTATCCCTGGTGTGGTGCTAGGTGCTGAGGAGTTTTGGAGTACAAATATTATCTTTGAGCAGGAGTCTCAGTGAGTTTGTGAAGATTTATTATCATGAAATTCTAATAAAGTACTGACAATGTAACCAGGAGAATGAAACCATCATTATGTGATACTCTACCCATAAGTGGTGCTTTCAAAACTTCTGCTGAGTTCTTGAGAAGGCAGTCTTGACTTGAATTTGAAGAAAGAGGCTGCTGGAAATATTTACCTTTATTTCTTCTTAGTTTTTCCTTTCCTAGTAGAGCAGGGGGCAGAAAGAAAAAAAAGAAAGAGAGAGAAAAGGGATTAAAAAAATAATAAAACAACAACAAAGTGGGCTTTTAAGAATAACACTATTTAATATTAAATTTTAATTGGTATCTTGCATTTCTTTCATCTAAATGCCTTTCATCTCTCAATACTTTTATAAATGTGCTAGACACATGGAAGTTTCTTGAGTTGTTTTTATGGAAATACAATAAAAGGATAGCGTTTTAAGTTTTGATCAATACTGGGATAGAGATGAAGGAGAGTAAAAGAGCAGAGGACAAAACTTCAGCATAAAAATGGAGTCAGAAAAAAAAGAAGGAGACAGGAGGGACCAGGAATTCAAGAAACCCACAAATTGACTGAAATCTTACAGAAAGCACTGTGTTTCCTGCAGTTTATGGAAGGTAAAATCTTACCTAGATCTTAAGCTGGGATGGAAACCACTGCTGATATGTAGATTATGCAATAGGAAAAAGAAAAAAAAATGCATGGCACACATAAGTCAATTGGAAAAATAGAATGGGCAAATATTTGGGAGTTTAGGTGAAGAAAATGATGGAAACTTAGCTGGGGTTTCAACAGTGAGTTGGATGATAATAGCAGGCTTAGAATTGGACCATAGATGTGGATAACATAAAATAATCTCTAATTTCTATAGAAGATATTACAATTCAGACAAATAATTGATATGTTTGATTATATATTGATATGAAGAATTGATTTATGGGCATTTAAAGACAATGGCTAGTTAGGGAATATGATTTAAAGAGTGTTAGACTAATTCTCATCTAATTCTGTTATGGACAACTCAAATTCTAGTTAGAGAATAAAATTATTATCAGGTCTCATAAATGGCATCTCTATCCTCTGTCACTAGAGACAATAACTGAGAAATATATGCATGAGTTAGAGACTTAGAGAACAGATTAGGTCTTACCAATGTAACTGTGGCCCAATATGAGCTGTATGGATCTGGTACTACATTCTGTCTCTCTATTCAAGGCTTTGAGGGAAATTTTGGGTCTGTGGAACACATATATTTTGTCCAGACAGATTGCCCTTCTAATCACGGAGGGAGAAGAGAGCAGAAGGTGAATGAAATTCCTTGCCTTTAGGTCTTTAATGAATTATTTTAACCCATTTGAGAAAAGTGGAGTAATATGGATGAGCAATCCACTCTCTACCCCCATGATGAAGAACAGGGGCAGGAAAGAAGTCAGGAGGGTTTAGATAAAATCTTTTCTCATCAAAACCAAGAGGTGTCAAATAAGTCCCCCAAATTCACCCCAACTTTGTCCCCTTTGATTCTATATAACCCTTGCAGGAGTGGAATATGCAATTACTATAACTCAGCTATACATTGATATCAATTACTTCCTTAATTCCTTCCCAATGTGGCCCCTCATGATGCCCAGCAGGCACAGTGTGGCCACTGTAGCATCTCTGCACCAGGAACCAGGCACCAGTTTCCTCTCAGTTCGAAGACAAGGCTCTGTTCTAGCCCCATGGACCTCCTTCTGCCCTGCTGCACTCAGTTCTGACTCCTCTCCTCTCGTGGTGCCCCTCGTGTGTTTGTGGTGGGGGACGTCCTCCCACCCAGTTTATTTAACAGCTAAGGAAAGCTCTGGTAAACAGAATGGAGAGAACGAGAGGTCATCCTAGATAAAAAGATTTTCTGGCATGGAAAAAGCATTGACAATAAAAATGGGAAAGAAATGGTAAGATGAGATGAGAGAAATTCTGCTGAGAGCTTCTACATAATTATTTTGCCTCAGGGCCAATTTTTGTGACATTAAATTATTTTATTTTAAATCCAGATAGATCGGAGCACCATGGAAAAGTTAAGTAGGGTGTTATGGGCAACCTTAGCTATCAATTATTGTGAATAATGGCAAGTCAACAATATGCTAAAAATGATTTAATATAAAAATGTATGTAGCTAAATGAGGCAGATAATTATGTATGTTATATTTTTAAAAAATTAATTAGGCTAAAAAAGCCATGATATCATTTAACATAAAATTCTGGAATAATATGCTTTTTAGGGAAAGTATTTTTGGAGACATTTGAGCTGGAACTGTTTCTTCTGTATGTTGCAGCCCATTATCTGCCATACACACATGCAGACTCTATTTGAAACTCTATTTTCCTGCATCTGAAACTCAATTTTCTCTCATTGGAGGGTGACTGGTATGTTTGTCAAAGCAGCCATTTCATTTTAGCTGGGCATTAGCTTGAGCCATCTGTTGCAAGAGTCCCAGTGGCCTACAGCTATGACAGTGTTTGAAGTTTTGCTTCAGGGTATCTTTGAAAACATTTTGCTTCTAATCTCTCTGTTTGTAGGTACCCTGCTTTGCTCCTCATTCATAAACTGCTTGAATATCCCATACACATCCATCCTCCCACTGATCCAGCTCTGTGGATCTGTTAACAAAGCAGTCTGACTTTATTGAGTTGCCATTATGTGCAAGACACAGAGGTGGCTATATCTTATCAAGTTACAATGTGGGCCGACTGTCTGCATTCTAGGGTCTCCTTGTTGGTAATTCTAACTTGCCACTTAATGGTGAGGAATTTTAGATATTGCTAATAAACTGTTCAAAACAAATGTTAACATACTTTTTTTGGGAAAAGCAGAAGTGGTTTAATTAGAGTCAAAATTACTAAAACTATTTTGATAAAGAAACAAAAACCATCCACATAGCTATGAAGGATGAGCTCAGGGCTTACCATAAAGTGTCATAAACTTGGCTTTGGGATTTTTGTATTGTGAAATATAAATAATTTACCCCAGTCCACTTACATGACAAATTTCTCCAAATTATGTCAAAACTAGAGAATTGTGATGATGCTTATGATTTAAATATGCAAAAACACTTCATAATTATGATTTGACATATAAATCATAAAAATGGTTATATTTAAATAGTCTACTGTTAAGACGTGTTCTTAAAGTTTTATGGGTTAATTTTGAGGGCATTATTGACTGATCAATGATTGAAGATGTTTTGATATATTTATTTATTTCAAATTTCATCTATATGACATGGATTGTGGATGTCAGAGTCTGACACAAAGACATTGAAAACTGCCACTAAATCTCAATAACCTTGGTAAAGAAACCAAGTTTCAAACCTCACTTGTAAAATGGAGATAACACCATTTCCTCATTCAATTGTTTTAGAGATTTTACCAGATAATATATTAGGTGCTTAATATAGATCCTGATACATAAATGTTAGATATTGTCCTTACTATTCTTACCTTTTTCAAAGATTACCACTACAAGAAAACCAAGAGATACATAAACGTATCATATCAAATAATCAAAATGAGCAGATTAAAAAAATACTACTAATTATACACCGACTGGTAATTTTCAGAGGAGTGTTAGATAATGTTTGAGGTTATTAGTGACAATGCAAATAGTGGTAAAGAGTGCTCTGGGACTTTGGAAAGGTTATTAAGCCTGAATTGCCTCAATTTTTTATGCGATATTATAATTGTAGTCTCTACCTCATAGACATAACAAGAAAATTTTGTGAGTTAATACATGTAAATCAGTAATAGGTGGTGCAATATTTGGCACATGGTAAGTGTCAAAGCATGCTAGTTATTTTTCATTATTATTATTATTATTGTCATTACTACCATCATTATCACTAGGATAAAACCTGTGAAATAGGCGTATTTGTGTTTTTGGATTGATATAAAGTTATTGATAGGACGCTGTGATGGAGGTAATTGAAGTGCCGCTCATGCTTCTCATTTATTCTGAATCGGTTGAAGGACAGCTATAGCAAACGATCAGAACCGCAGCTCAGTAACTAATAAAGCTGGGTTAGAGAACCCTGCTTAAACCTGAACCAAAACCAGAATTCCTGCTTTTTCTCCAAATGAATCAATCACCCCACTTTAAACTTCAAGTTTCTATCTGTTCTAGGCAGAGCCTGCCCTGATATATTTTTCACTTTGGAAACATAAGAGAGTGTTCGCATTCGTAAGTAGTCGAGGTCGGAGCGTGCACCCAGATTGATTTGAGGTACACCAACTCAGAGCCTTTCTCCCAATCTCATTCCTGAAGTGAGCCATTCCTCTTCTCCAGGGAAAGAGTAAATGAGAAGATGGGGCTGAAAAGAGTAACCAGATACATTTCCTCCAATGCTGTTCCCTCCTGGGCAGGATAAGTTCCATCCCTTCGTGAGAAAGTGAAATGGAAGGACCTCTATCAATCTCGGCTGACATGCTTTAGACCTCGTAAGATGCACCCTCCCCCCAACCCTGTTTTTTTTCTCCCTGAATCATTAAGTAAGAATTAAATTTCTTCTATTTGATAATTTATTATTTGGAAAATGGGGGTTAGATAGAGAGCATTTCTCTATCTTGCAGTAGTAGTTTAGTTTGGAGATTAAAGAAGATAATTCTCTCGAGGATGCTCCAAGGCCCTCAAATGGAAGGGGAGGGGCTGTTATACTGAGGTGTCACAGACTAGATTACGGGTACTGCAGAATGCTTACAGTTTGAATAGCTAGTTTTTGTTGTTGTTTTTAGCCACGATTCCTTTTGATATTTTCCATTTTAATCAGTCTGAAGTTACCTCCAAATTCCCTTTGTTGGAAGCTTGTTTTCTTCAAAAAGTTGAAGCATTTTTTGAGATTAGAAAAATACAGTCTTTAAGATTGTCTTGACATTTATACCAAAATAGCAATGTAGTTGGAATCAAGTGGGAACATTTTGAAAGCTAGAATGATAATTGCAAAAAAAGGGGGGGGGAGGGAATGAAATGATTTTCACTGCTTTTGTGAAAAAGTGTATACTTGTCATACTATGCAACATCTTATTTTTTGAAATGCATCGACAGTTGTTGCCATTTTAATCTCTCTGATAATGTAGCTGCCAATTCCTTCCCCAGCACTCTGCCACTTGGCTTGGGTCCAATGATGCCATGTGTGGTTTCCCCTTCCCTCCGCCCTTTTCTAAATAGTGAGGAAAACAAGTCCATTCTGGGGTTAGCTTACAAGCTGTATGCCTGGAATTAAAATTCAAGACATGAATATCTCTAAGTAAGGCATTCATAATCTCTCAGGTTTCCATTTCAAAGAATCTAACTTTATTTTTAAAACACAAGAGTCTCAGAGTTTATTTAAAAATGTCTGGTTTTGAGCAAAAATTAGAGTGATTTTTTACAAATCACTTCTTGGCTTATTTTTTTATTTTCTCATTGATGTCTTCAAAGTGAGATTTTATTGCCCTCTTCATAGACTTCTAATTTGCCAAGTCCCATTTTCTTTTTAAATATATTATTTATATACCAGATGATCTTTATCTAGTATATTTTATAACAGTCATTTCCCAGTACGTGAAATTTAGAGAAGTTCAAAATTTCTCTACCTTGATAGCACTCATATAAATCTTTCCTCCAGTGAATGGGGCATTGATTACTTGTATTAGGAGACAATAGTGTTTTGTATTTTTTCTTTTAACCTCGTTATTTTTTTCTTCCATGTTAGTAGGCAATCCATCTACTCTATCTATGTGTCAATAGCTAGATCCACATATTGTGGGTAGGATCATCAGCCACCTGCTAACTCCTAGGGAAAATTAATGTACTTTTATCTCAGAGGTTCTTCCTTCTAAGGAACTTGAATTGATCTATATGTATGTCACAGGTCCTCACTGGATCTTGAGGGGAGAGTTGGCAGATGACTTTATGTTACAGATGGTTTCTCATGTGGCTTCACTCTCTGCTCACCACCTGGAAAGCTTTCAGGGGACACAGTGGATCTGTCACCAAGACAGGTGGCAGAGTCTGTAAACCTTTGGGGCTGGGGGAGTGCCATTCACACGAAGGGGACATGGTTTCCCTAGGTTTTGTAATCCCTCTGTGACACATTTACTTTTATTCAATGAAATATAACTACACAAACACTTGCTAATGCTCTTTGTAGGAAAATTTCTGTTTATTTGGGACTTTCAGAAGGGGAGCAAAGAGGTAGATGAAATAGCTTCAAGTCCTTTTCTCTTTCATTTCTTATTCCCCACCCCCCAAAAGGGTAAACACACAGTGAGTGAGCAAAGTAAGTCGACATCTAGTCTCGGGTGGGTACTGTGGAATGTAGAACGGTAACTAAGTGGTGCAAGTCTAGACTTTCTAGACCTTAAGAATTTAAGGCCCCTTTCAATGCTTCCTCATACTGAGTCCAGTATCAGTTAGTATATTACTTGCATTGCTTTTAAATGAAGTGAGTCAGAGCACATAGCCCATCTCTTTGAGCATAAAGATGTCAGAAATTTAGCCAATCATTACTGATCTAATAGGTAGATGATCCACAAGCACATTAGCTCAGTAGACTCACTCAGTTCATGCTAGTGACTGGACGCTCTTGCTGCCACTCGCTGAGTAAGTTTATGGATGTTTTGGCTCCAAGGTTTTGAAGATGAACCTCTCTGGATGCTAGAATAGCTGGTCTGCCCCTCATGTTACAGGTAGGAGACTGGCTGGCTGTCTGTAGATGTAAGTGAATTTGAGAAGCAGTGAAGCGGAAGGAACTCAAGGACTGTACCAGCTTGCTGCTTGGAAACTCTCCAACGCAATGTCAAAACAGTAGGGACTCTCTGTGCACCTGCCCAAACTGCACTTAAAATAATGATTAGTTGTGAGAACAGACAAGTAGGAAAATCTACTTCATGCCCAAGTTTGTGATATGGATTAGCTTCATTGGCATCTAATGGATGACTGCCACTGAGCTGATCTTTTTTTGTACTTTCTGGCTCGTTTCTCAGGATGCCAGAAGCTCTTTGTTTAGCTAGTACTTTATCTAATTCTGGCGCAATCAATTCCACCTCATTCTTTCTCAGCACAATTGACAGGACTTTATTGTTATAGGAAAGGTATTTTCCCTCTAATTAATACCTGGAATCTTTTTATGTTTCTTCTATTTAGAAAAAAAAAAAAAAAACAACCTTCCTTTGTCCCTTTCTTTTTCTTCTCTTTTCTCTCTGCCCTCCTTCAAGCTATATAAAAATCTATCATGTACTGATTCCCCAACTTCTATTGTTCTTTACTTTTTGAATCTATTTTTACTTATTTTCTCAAGGTAAAATTAAAAATATCCCTCATCCCAATGTATTTCTCTTGCTTTAAAATGCACCAGTGAAACACCGATTTATGTACAAGCAGATTTATGCACACAGTTTGTGCATTGTTTGGCAATAAATGTCCACATTATATAATGAGGCTGGTGTATAGAACATTTCAGTGGTATAAATTAAAGGCCCCATAGCAAGTACAAAGTTATCTATTATAATATCCCACAAACATATTTTTATTGCAAGTCCAATGGGAATCCTGCTTATCATTGTCATCTTCATCATGTTTTTTTAAGTTTCAGTGAATATTTGCCTGATAAAGCAGGACAGATACCATCTATGTTGGTACTTTAGAGCAATGGTCTACAAAAGCCTTTGCTTGTAGTCTGCCATCAGTTACAGGTCTTGAAAGTGTACCTCTGGTATATATATAGGGTGGGCAAAAGTTGTGAATACACAAAACAGTGGTGAATAAACAAAACAGTTTATTCTTGTATAATTACTTATTAATTATAATATTTCCTACATGAACAACTTTAAACCTACTTTTTCTCACTGTGTATTTTAATTTATAAATTATAGACCTTTATATGTGTAATATTTGATTACTACTGTAATATGTTACATTATGAAAATACATAGAAATAGGTATTTAAAAGTCTACAGTGGAATAAATAGAAATAGAAATTCTGATATTTTCTCTTGCACTCCAGTAGATTATTCTGCATACCCAGAGGTGTACACTTTGGAGATGAGTGATTTCCCTATCTGATTGATTACTAGAAGAGCATAGATAAATTTTAAAATTTTATATTGCCTTCTCCCTCCCCATACTGACTGAACTAGAATTTCTAATTGAGATTGTATGGTACTGGTATATGCATTTTTGAAAAACACTTCTCAGTGAGTCTGCTAGCTGCTGTATGTGGGATTCACTGCTCCCCAGACAGATACTTTTTTAGAGCCGTCCACAGTTGAGGTTGTCAACATGATATCCAGTTGGATGCAGTAAACAGAATTTTAGGATTCCCGAGTCTTTGGTATTAACAAGGTGTTTTGGGTTGAATTGTGTTGCCCTAAACTGTTAAAAGTCCTAACCCCCAGTATCTGCAAATGTCACTTATTTAGAAATAGGAATTTTGCAGATGTTCAAGTTAAGATGAGGTTACCACAGTGGACCCTAATCCAATATGACTGGATTGGCCACAAAATTCCAATCCTCATAAAAGGGGGACATTTGGACACAGAAGCAGACATGCACCCAAGTAGAATATGATGTGAAGGTTGGCGTTTTGCAGCCACAAGCCTAGGAACTAGCAGAAGTGAGGACTGGGGCCTGAAACAGCTCTTTGCCTCCTAGTGCCTTCAGGAAGTGCACGCCCTGCTGTCACCTCACTCTCAGACTTTTAGCTTCCGGAAGTCAGAGACCATACCTTTTTGTCATTTAACCCAGTTTTTGGTACTTTGTTATAATAGCCCAGGGAAACTAAATCATAAAGGAAAGAGCTATTTCCAGCCAAAACAACCAAAACAAGCCAACAAAGACAAATCACATTACCCCCTACTTTTTACTCTTTTTTTCCTTGTTTCTTTTCAATCTTTCTCATGACAGAATGTCTACTTATAGCATAAATAGTACAAGTATAAAATAACTGATTGTATCTTAAGATAACAAAGTTTAATTTATATTCCAATATAAAAATAAACATAAATATTCTCAAAAACTTAAAATGATATAAAAATAAAAAGAATGTGAACAACTATACCAACCCAACCACTGTAAAGTATAGTCCCATATACTTTCCTCCAGTATGTAGTGTTTAAAAATATATTGAAAAACTCATTAATCATAACATTTTATAAGGGCAGATGTGGATAGATTGAAAATGATGCTGCCTATATTTCCATACTTTTAAAACATCCTTAGACCTTTGGTTAAACATATGTATTTACTTCTACTCCCTGAGAGTAAGAGAAAAGAAAATAAATCCACATGGGCCATGTGGATAAGACGGAAGATGATAGAGGTGTCAGTAAAATTATGGGAGAGAGAGAGCAAAGGACAAATGGTGGCTGACTTCACAGAGGGAGGAAGGGGAAGATCTAAATGCCTGGAATGGAGAATTAAATGGACATGGACAAAAGTGTAGTGATTGCAAGGGGTGTGGGGGCGGGGCTGGAGGTAGAAGAGAGTATAATGGGCATAAATGATAATGAACAAAGTACAATAGAGTTAATTTAAAAAAATTAAAAAAGTAAAAAATACCCTGACCCCAGTACCAGGATTCTAAAGCAAGGTTCTAACCAAATGAAAATTTGACTTAACTAAAACAATTCATAATCAGGGCAACTGAACGTCTTAGAAAATGCTCCAGCCCTGGCCGGATGCTCGGTTGGTTGGGGCATCATCCTGATGTACCAAGGTTGCAGGTTTGATCACTGGTCAGGCGTGTACAATAATCAACCAATGAATGCATAAATAAGCAGAACAACAAATTGATCTTCTTTTATCTCTCCCTGAAATCAATCAGTAAAAAAATGCCTCCAATTTTTTCTAATTGTAGTTCTGCCTGCTTTTAAAGTTCTTATTTTTTTATTATGATAAAACTCATTAACATGGAAATAATGATTTTACAATAATTTATTTTATCTTAGACATTAAAGGGAGAAATGCAGAGACTAATATTTCATTTAATTAGAAATTTTACAAAATATAAAATAATAAAAAATATTTTATAAGACAAAGCATGCCTCTAAACACTGAAACATACTTGCTACAATAGTATATGCAAAGTACAATATGAGCCTTTTATGTGAGTTAGGTAAAATTAATTCTGTCCTAAAAATAACATCTCTCCTATTACCTTTATTTAGAATAATGCTCTTAGGTAGGTAATGAACTATTAAACAAAGAATATTCATATGTGTATCATTAAAATATCTTAATGCCAGTGTTTGGCAATACATAATTTAAATACAGATAATGTTCAATTGTTTTTGTCAGACTTGGTTGAACATAAAGATATTTCTTAGGGAGAGGAGTATTTTGGTCATTATGATTTCAATTAGAATTATTAATTCAAAGATTTGGGGTAAACTTTTCTTGAGGGAAAACACATCTGGTTTGCCTCAGATAATGTTACAGAGATGAGGTTTCAGTACTACCCACCATATGTGAGGATATAGCTATTACTGTTATAATGGTTGCTTAATTAAGTTAAAAAATGTCTGGATTGAGATTTTAAAATTATGAATCTATATGATACTGTATATCCAAAGTTAAGTTATTCTTTAGAGATAACTAGAGCTTAATAAATTCCAAATTTAATGAATTTTTTAGCATAATGTATGTTCATTATTTTTCTAAGAGCCTTGGGGTATCTAGGAATGTGCAACATAACATGTAAAACTATTAAATGACAAATTAAACCAACTAACATTTGAACTTATTTTCAAATAATACAACTCAAAATGAATCTTATATTTTCCGTGGTCATCTTTGTTTTAAAGATTTTATTTATTTATTTTCAGAAAGAGGGGACAGGAGAAAGTGAGGGAGAAAAACATCAATGTGTGGTTGCCTCTCATGCACCCCCTACTGGGAGCCTGGCCTGCAGCCCAGGCATTTGCCCTGACTGGGAATTGAACCAGTGACCCTTTGGTTCACAGGGCAGCACTCAATTCACTGAGCCACATGAGCCAGGGCTTCCCTGGTAGTCTCAATGGTCTTTTGGAACTGGGCTATGTACAGCTGCTGAATTTTTTGATTGTTGAGTATCTGAGTTACAGGTAGAAACTAAATGGCAGAAAGTTATGAAGTATAGATGGCTTCTACGATGGGCTATATGAATTCCTCAGATGACTAAAACTGTTGTAAATGTTACAAATGACATTGGAATATGCCTAGAAAAAAATATCTGTTACAAAAATCAAGAATCCATCATTTGCTTGGAAATGCTAGGTTCTCTTTCTTTTCTTTTTACAATTTTATTTTATGGAAAGTGATCAAGTATGTCTGCTTGGATTAATTCTGCGTTGCTAAGCTTCTCTTTTACACCTGTGATGCAGTGTACAAGATTTTTTAATGGGTAACTAAATACCCATTAAAATATGAGTATTTTGTTAGGATTCCATCATTCTTGTAGCTTTCTATGATAAAGCCATTGGTACAGATTCTATTTTATTTAAGAAAACAAACTAATTTCATTTTCTTCTTCTATAAAGAATATACTAAAGAACTGAGTTCTGAATATACTGAACTAAGTATAGTGAAACTATACTGAAAGTATACTGAATATATTTTCATATTCTCAAGATATTTTAATTGGATTATTTGAAAAGCACAGTATAAAAAATGATTGATCAGGGATTAGATTGAATCAACTCTATACTTGAGTGTAGTTGGTGCATATTTTATAATTTCAATAAACTAAATTTATTGAGGAAAGAATTAAATGGTTCAAGAGAACTGTTTAAACATCCTCAAAGTCAATTGCCCTGAAATTTTTAACTACGTGTGTCATTCATCATTCACACTGAGTGAGTAGATGGGTAGAACATTGTTATGTTGGTATTAACATTGAGTAGATTTTTCTGAGGGAAGAGATCAAAAGCAAGTATTTAATAAGAAAAATCTAAGATGACAGATTAATACATAAACACATTCAAACACAGGGAGAGAATAGGTTTCTAAATATTAAAAATTCACTTAAAATATTTAATTATCATCATCTAGAACTAGTCATTCTGCTATGGCTCAAATGGTCAACAAAATAAATGTGATCACTGACCCTTTGGGGTCATATTGTAGTCTGGGAAAACAGACAATAAAACAAGGAATCAAAAAAATTAATGAATTGCAAATTAACATCAATTGCTATTAAGAAGAAAAAATGGTACTGAAATGGATGGTAACAGGGAGGAATTTTTTATTCCTCCTTTCTTCAAATCTGACCCTGACTTTCAACAAGGACAAGGAAGCTATGTCTTTGGCAGTGACATTTCAAAAAAGATCAAGAGGTGAAATAGAACTCTTTGTGCAAAGAGAAGAGGGAAGTATTTTTGGCATAATGAACATTGCATTCAAAGACTCCAAGCCTAAAAAGAGCTTGGAGTGTTTCAGAAACAGAGAGAAAAAGCGTGTAGCTGAAGTGAAAAGAAAAATGTGACATTCTAGGAGGTTGCAGACTGAAGACAGGATAGTGTTTAGAACAGATAGGTCCTACAGGCCATAGAGGAGGCTTTGGGTTTTAATCTAAGTGCATTGCAAAAGCTTTAAAAGGACATAATATTATGCAAGTTTTAATGACATTCTTTCTGCTCTTTTGGAAAATAAGTTCAAGGGAAATAGGCATGGAAGTACAAATTTTATTTTAGACTAATTTGCTGAAGCTTGGCCAGAGATGTTGATCACGGAGATCGAGAGAGGGTGAAACTGAGATATGTTTTATTTTGTTGTTGTTGTTTTTCACCTGTGTGATTTCTCTTTCTTTTTAAAATTTATTTTTATAAATTTATTAGGATGACATTGGTTAACAATATATAGGTTTCAGGTCTACAATTCTATAATACATCCTCTGTACATTGTATTGTATGTTCACCACCCCAAGTCAACTCTCCTTCCATCACCCTTTACCGCCCCCACCTTCACCCTCTTCTACTTCTCCCCACCCTCCTTTCTCTCCTGATAATAGCCATACTGTCATCTCTGTCTATGAGTTTTTCATTTGTTTGGTTTTCATTCAATCTCTTCACCTTTTTCAACCAGCCCCCACTCCCCTCCCATCAGACAGCTGTCAGTCTGTTTTATCTATGGGCCTGTTTCTATTGTGTTTTTTTCATGTATTTTGTTCATTAAATACCACATACAAGTGAAATCATGTGGCACTTGTCTTTCTCTGGCTGGCTTATTATACTCTCCAGGTAGAATCAGAATCATAAATAGGAATTGTTGATGTGTTTAGTGTGATGTACAGGGGATGATGTCACAGAACAGGATTTAAGCTTCAGGCTTGTCAAACTAAAGTTTGACATGAGTTACTAAATTGGGAGAATATTTAGAGCTAGGTTTTAAGAAGGGGAGGATAGAGAATTCTATTTGAGGTATATTATATTTGAGATATGAGATATTTGAATAGAACATTAAGGTAATGATTCAAAATATGTCAGAGAATTCTGTTCTTAACATAGCCTGTTGAAGAGAAACTGTTATACCAGAGGCTAATCTATTGTTTTATCATAGCCTAACTGACCTAGGAGAAAAGAAATACTAAATTCTAGCTTCCTCTAGCTTTCCACATGGGGAAGATAAATGTCCAGCTCTAGCCCTCTCTAGCCATTCATTCTGTTTTATGTAAGGAGTTGAGAAAACCAAGAAGCACTTCTGAAGTTCACCATCCAGTGCACAAGCTCACTAAAAGACTGGGACCTAATCAAAGGAGTACAGAATTGTATTCCTCTCCCCACAACTTATAACCAGATTACCAAATACCTATTTATTGCAGTTCCTTTTACCCAGTACATCATGTCCACCTTTAAATAATAAATTGCTAAGAATATTAAAAGGCAAAAAACATATTTAAAGAGACATAACAAGCATTAGGACCAAATGCAGATATGAAAGGAATGTTAGAATTATTACAGCAAAATTTTAAAACAAGTATGATTTATATATTAAAGTCTTTAAAGAAAAAAGGCAAGCAACAGAAGGATGGAAATTTGAAGAATGATTCAAAAAGAAATGCTAGGCACCAAAATTATTGTAACAGGAAAAAAGGCTGGCTTAATGGGCAAATCCGTAGACTGGATATAGCTGAGGAAAGACTCTCTGAGTTTGAGGACATGCCAATAAAAAACACCAAAACTGGAAAGCAAAGAGACTGCAAAAAGACAAGAACAGGATATGGAAGGACTATGGCACCACTACAAAGCTGTAACATACACATAATGGCAATACCAGAAGGAGGAGAACTGGAGAAAGGAATAAAAATATATATTTGAAAAAGGATTTGGGATCAGGGGATGGCAAATTAATAGTTACCAAAATAATGGGTTATTTTACTCATATTTCTTGATAAGAAAAATTATCAGTAAAAGTCTATTATTCTTTTGACTTCTTATGGCTTAAGGAAAAAGAATAAAAGGAAATCAGTAAAATTTTTGTATAAGATAAGGTAGATTATTTATTTGCCACATTTTGTAATGGTAAGGAAATGGAGAGAAAAAAGAAAGGGGATTAGAATGAAAGAAATTGTGAAAGACTCTGCAATGTCCTATTTCACCTTTTGCCATATTTCTTCAAATCATTAGCAAAATTTGAAATTTCTAGATCTTTTATGTTAGGGGATCATTTCTGTATTACTCTCATAAGATCGAGCCTTGTAACTAGATTAGCACTGGGTAGATAACAATTTGTAGATGCAGATTTTGAGAGAAATGAAACCATAAGAAATTTAGGTACAGAGAACAATCCAAAATCATGATTTGGTTTCTGGGATCTTATGAGTCAGCAAATTGTGGGTTAGAATTTCATTTACCTAAAGTGATTCTAGTTTATGTCAGTGTTACAGCCGTTATTAGATAGTATACCTGTCTGTAAATTTGAGTCAGTATTTATAATAAGTGTATTTATTTATTTTTTAAAGTTTTTATTTTTAGATAGGGGATGAGAGAGAGGAAGAGATGGGGAGAAACATCAATGTGTGGTTGCCTCTTATGCACCCCACTCTGGGGACCTGGCCTGCAACCCAGGCATGTGCCCTGACTAGGAATCAAACTGGCAACCCTTTTTGTTCTCAGGCTGGCACTCAATCTACTGCACCACACTAGCCAGGGCTCACATTTGTTTATTTTTAAATAAAGAAATAATAATCCACTTAGAACTAGAAAATCAGTTAGGTTTCACAGACCATATTCTTAATGGCAAACAATTTAATCCAAAAGTAAAAAAAAAAAAAACCCAAACCAACCTTCTGTTAGAAGCTGATTATTATGGATATTTTGTAACTGTGTCTGTATTAGTAGATACTCAAACCATTTGTTAAACTTTGACTAAAGAAAAATCTTCAGGTTTTTTTCCCATAATTACTTTATTCTTTTGTTTTGGCTTGGTAGGTTGGAGTGAAGTGTGGGCAGAATATTTTTCTGCTGACTTTCATCAGTCCAGACTTGCAATTTTAATTTTGTGCTTTGTAAGTGTGTGAATTAATTATATAGCTTGAAATAAAGCATTAATTCTTTTCAAATAACCTATTCATGGATCACCTATCTGTATTTATTGTAGAATTGTATCATTGCTTTGGCTTCTTATAAACAATGTGGAAACTATTCTCATTCATTTAAGTATTTTTTCCACAAATATTTATTAAGTACCTTTTTGTTTGAGGCACTATACTTAGTGCCATATTGCCATGGTCACATATGCCTTATTCATCCCTAGATCATAGTACAAATTTAAGGTGAAATATTGAAAACACAGAAGTAAAAGGGGAAAAAAAAGAAATGGATGGATGAATTTCTCATTCATTTTGCCATGAAGTTTACTCTTTAACGTATCTTCCAAATTATATTTGTGATTCTTAATTCATTTTTATTTACAATGAGGTGATTGATGACTTGCCTTTATCTAACTAAATTATCATTTTCAATATTAATGGCTATATTTATTTTTTCTGATCTACATAAGATACTTTCATTATAGAAAGATACAAACATTAAGAAAAAACATAAATCAAATGCAGTAGTTCGGATGGTCTGCCTTTGTAGATCTAACATTTAGCTAAATGGAATTTTAATAATACATCAGTTGGTAACACATTGAATATTAAATTATTGTGGGAGAGCTTTATTGTTGGCATTTTCTCTTTTTTCCTGTGATAGTAATGGTGTTGCTGACTCCTAATACTTCAGGCATGTTAGTTTATGCTGCTGGATGCCTGCTCATGTGCTGAGAACAGAGGGTTGACTCTCCTCAGTGAAAATGGTTTGTTGTGTTAAATTTTCAGTGAGTAGTTTGAGATTGGAAATGACCTATATTTTTTATCTCCTTCCAGGCTTTTACTACTAGGGTTTGGCATGATAATTCATGATAGTAAATGCTCAATTCAAGTCTAGATGGCAAATTAATACATCAACTAATTACCCCAGGGCTTTGGGCTGCAGCTCATGTTGGCAGATTTCTACAGATCTTCATTAACTCAAATGGAAAGATAGGGACAGAGACAATTGGGGGCACCAAGGTCAACTTCTATTCAATGCTTGGAAACATGAGAAATTATAATTTTAGTTCTGTCAATTGATTTCTCCAGAGTACATCACACACAAATTTTCTTTCACTAACCATTCCTTCTACTATAGTTTGGAGGAATTGCGTTTTTCCCCTTCATTTCCTAAATTTATTTCATGTGGTACTGTATTTGTTTCATGGTCTATTATTTTTTCTTTAAAAACATTAAATAAATATAAAACTAAAAGTGAATTTCCCTCCCTAAAGTAATTTGTATGCTTACAATTCTGATCTATACTGTTGGCATTCTTCAATATTTAATAATTTGGAATTTAAAATATTGTTCTTCAGTTGAAAATGATTTAGTTTCTCAATGTTCCTCTCTTTATTTTTAGAGAGAATGTTATAAATTAATGGCTTATATTTACATGAACAATTAATTACTGAGAATGCTTAAATGTCAAGTTATAATTCCAAAATCACTTTTCTAAAATCAGCTTCAAAATTTCTGGATGAGAAATGAAAGCATTTTGTACTTTTTTGGTCATTTTTTCCCTCTACTCATTTCAAATAAATGTCTTGAACTTGTATTCTAGACTGTATGTAAGACTGTGAGTTACATAGAATCAAGAACTGTGTTTTATTACACACATCTTCCTGAACATTTTGCTCAGCGTCATTACATGACATAATACAAGAAAACATAGAATGCACACTTAAGCCAGACTTTGGATTTGAAGTGCATGAGAAAAGATGTCCTTGAGTATGTCACACTAGAATTGAATCTTAATAAGATAGCTCAAAGGAAGAGAGTATGAGAAGATATTTTAAGTTCTTTGAACAAACTGTTTGAAAGCATTAAGGTAAAGGAGAGCATGGAGTATTGTGTGAATTGCGTAGCATTTGGGATGATTATAGTGTCAAGTAGATGGATGGGGCTTGAAATATTCATTGAGTAAAGATTGCAGACAGCTCATATGGCATGCTCAGGGAACTTGAATGTTATCCTGAAAGCAATGTACAATCACTGTTTGTTTTTTTAAATATTTATTCATTTATTCAGAGAGAGGGGAAAGGAGGGAGAAAGAGAGGGAGAGAAACACCGATGTGAGAGAGAAAAGTTGATCGGTTGTCTCTCTTAAGTGGCCCCAACTGGAAATCTAACTAGTGACCCTTCACTTGGTGAGACAATGCCCAAGTAACCAAGTCACACCAGTCAGGGCCAATCACGGTTTGGTTTTAAGTAGATTGGGGATAAACTTTCTTTACCCTTCCTCCCTCCCTCCCTTCCTCCCTCTCTCCTTCCCTCCCTCTTCTTCTCTTCTACCTTCCCTCCCTCTCCCTCCCTTTCTTCCTTCCCTTCTCTCTTTCTTTTTTTCTTTTTTTTAATGGTCAATGTCACACTAGGATGTTTATATTGGATTGTATTAGATTGAAGGAGATAAGGCTTTATGAATGATCAATTGCTGTAATTTGCCCAATAATGATTAGATTCTAAACTAAGGTATAGGTCATAATAATGCAGAAAATGGGCCAATTTTAGGAGATCTTAAAATGTTAGAATTATGAGGTTTTGATGAAAAGACTCAGAGGATAAGGGAAAGAGTAAAATTTAAAATGCTACCTGAGCTTTTGTTTCCTAGTGTGAGTGTGGGTACTGTTTATTGATATTAAGAATATTAAAGCTAGACATCTGAAGATGAGTTTGCTTTCATACATTGTAAATTTTAGTTGCCTGTGGAACATTCAGATATAGAGGTCTAATAGATATTTAATGGAGACTTGTATCTGAGTACAAATAGTTCATTTGGGAGTTATTCCCATGAGATAGAGAAATAGAGAAGTGTGAAAGGAAAGGCAAGTAAGTTGATAGAGAGGGTGTTATTAGCAAGTTACCTGTATGGCACAGCTGAGGTTTTGTCCCACTGGGGCCCTATGACAACTGCATAGTACATGCCTCAAAGTAGTTCCGCCTGAAAGGTGAGGCTGCTGGGTTGTTTATCCACTACCTCTGGTTTTTCATTGGTTGAGGCAGCCTCCTGGGAGCTAGCTCACTACACTGATGACCTAACCTGCTTGTGGAAATCTCATATGCTCCTCCCACACAGGAACACTCTCAAACAGGGTGTCGCAGGTCCTGACAGTAAGAGGCTATGCCAAGAGTTACAGATATTAGAAGCACCAACAGATTTTCTTTAATGTGGGTTAGATATTGTCTGAGATGTGCTCCGAAAGCCATCAGCTTTAAAAAATAAAATTAATATTGTATAATGAAATCATTCACAGGGTCTAGGGTAGAAACCTGTAGAACACTAAAGTTTGAGGAACAACATAGAGAAAGAGAAATCTGTGAAAGAGAATGTCTGCTATCTTTGTGTGATTAATATATTCAAGAGACATGCTGTGAATATGCTTAAAACAAAGCCAAAAGCTAAGGAGTCACAATTTATCCCTTATTTATATTTCTTTGATATAATTGCTCTGTTGTATCTGTGGCAACATCTAATTCATCAATGTATCTTTAATACCTTGGATGGCACTTGACACAGAATATGTACCAAATATTTTTTTCTTTCATTGTTTTTTCTTTTACTTTATTTTTATTTTACTTTTTTATTGTTGTTCAAGTACCATTGTTTCCATTTTCCCCCACTACTCCCCCCCACCCCAGCCATCCCCACCTCCCACCCCTGATCCCAACCCCCCTTTGTTTTGTCCATGTGTCCTTTATGGTTGCTCTTGAAAACCCTTCCCCTTTTACCCCCATTATCCACTCCCACCTCCCCTCTGGTTACTGTCAGTTTTTTTTTTTTCTTTTAAGCAGGTTAGTTAAGATTACTGATTTACACACATACACACATCTTAATATTAGGTTAGAAAATAAGGTTTAAAAATGCGGACATTATCAAAATATTTTATATGAAAATGTTTTAACCCCACACTTTTGTTTTTAAATACTTGTTTTTTCCTCTTTTTTTCTTTTAAATTAATACATTTAGAGCAGTACCAGGTTCACAGCAAACTTGGTGGCAAGTGCAGGGAGCTCCCTGTGACCTGTCCCCACACATGCACAGCCTCTCCTACTATGGACGTCCTGTACTGCAAGGGGAGTCATTGAACCTGAACTGGCATATTGTTATCACACAACTCCATCGTTTCCATTAGGGTTCACATTCTACAGGTTTGGACACATGTGTAACGACATGTGTCTATATCATTATGCTATCATAGAAAATAGTTACATTGGCCTAAAAACCCTCTGTGCTCTGTTTGTCCCTCTAGCCGCTTGAGTTAATTTTCACAAGACAGAAACTGATGAACAGAGCTTATGAAGATGCATTTACCAGTTCCTCCTCCAGAGATTTATTTCATGGTCTTGAGGAGTGGTTCGAAGTCAAGAACACAAAACCAAAGACATAAGAGAAAACCATATGTTCAACCTGTAATGAAGTGTTGATTTCCTCAGTGCATTTTTATGTATTTGATAATATTTGATTCAAGTTATTTTTCCAAACCTACACAAGTAAGTCAGAAAACTGTGAAGAATACTTCCAAATGTTTCTAGAACAACCAGTTATGACTTTTCTGCCAACACATTTCTTTCCCTTAGATGTACGTCCTCTGCCATATTTTGCCTGATTTTTATTTCATCATTCTACTGCAAGTCATGACCTGTATTTATCTGTGATATCCTCAGTACAGGTGGTGAGAAGGGAAACCCCTACAATAATTTCTGTTATTATTATTTAAAATGACTCAGAAAAGAAAATCATACTGGTGCCAGACATAATCAAATGAAGTTTTTCTTTCAAAGAGCTTCCCAGCCACGTACCCTTGTAGTTACAGTAGTATGTTTGGAAATCTGTCCCATCCCGGGGTGAATCAGCTGTGAAATACTGGGAAATACTTCATCAGCAGAATGTTTACAACAGGATTGTCGTTTTGAAAGGGATTATATCTTCATTTTTACTAAGGGTGAAGTCAAATGTGACATGGATAGATTGGAACAAACGTTAGTTTTCATTGTTTGTGGCAATTTTAGATGCAATGGACATTTAGATGCAATGGTCCTAATTTTCTCTGTTTCTATTCCAAGTGAGTGTTTTTGCATAAATACAGTCTTAACACTTTTTATTCACACACTTTTTCTCAGGAAAAGTTAACCTGCATCTAATATGCTTAAAAAGTCATTGAGTTGATTTTCTTTTACCTGATAAATTTGCTCTATATTCTCACTTCTTTTTAATTTTTTTCCTTTCCTTGAGAATGAAGATGATCACATCAGGCAAATATTGCTCTTGGCTTCTAATTTTTGTAGATTGCATCAGTTTTATTCTTAATTTTCATAGAATCCTTTAAAATGGTATATTATTAAGTTGATACTTGATTACAAAAAACTAACATTCCAGAAAAATCCTTCTAAGAACTTATTAGCATCAGCAAATGCTTCTGCTTCCTTGTCTTTTAGAGATTTGAAGTTCATCTTTCAATTTGCCCCTTGAAATTTAAATAACTTTAAAATAAGAAAAACATTATTTTTAAAATAGTGAATCGATTAAAAAATCTACTCTTACCTCTATGAGATTTAATTTCCTCATTGTTAAATAGGGATAACAATAGCTAACATGCAAAGTGATTATAAAATGAAAATATGTGTGAAATACGTAACACAGTATCTAGTATACACAGGTTTTATTAACCCTGGGCTACTTTCTCCTCCTTCACCTCCTTCTTCTTCCACACTTACTCTAGATCAATGCTTCTCAAACTTTAAATCGAAATCATTTAAAGGGCTCATTAAAACACAGATTGCTGCCCCCACAGTTAATAATGCACTAGGTCTCCAGTGGACTTGAGACTGTTTAAGAAGTTACCAGGTCATGTCGAGTTCAGAGACAACATTTTGAGAACCACTGACCTAGAAAGGTAATGAAAATGGTGTGAAGCAGAACTTTGTGGCTATCAATATGTTTTCCTGTAGTCATCTCTCAGCAATAAATATTACCACTTTCTATTTTAGATATGATTACCTATATACTTTCTTTTAAACGTTCATTTATCTATTTGTGAATAATTCTGCCAGTGTCTCCATTTACTTAGATAATTATGTGAATGTTGCTCTTTTGAAATTATGTAATATTGTGATAAATATTAGAACTCATGTCATGTAAATTAAAAATTAAAAAATGTTTTTTCTCAGTTGAGCATGTAAATGATAGAGTTCATTTGCTCGTTTTGTCTTTTAAACTGATGAGGCAAAAAGAATGCTTGAAATTTGAGAAATCTGTTCTCTATATTTCATTAGAGATGTAAAGAAATTTGTTCACCAAAATAGGTACAAGTATCCCTTGCTTTTCAAATATTCACATAATACCACTTTGCTTTCATAAAAGATCTGCATTAGTACCTGTTTTCATGAACTGAAAGAAATCCAAAGAGCATTTTACTGTTATGAAAAAAGGCAGAAAATGGGAATAACATTGGACATTTGCTTTGCAGTGAGCCACCCAGCAGTGAGAGTGGCTCTTCCAAGCCCCTTTCCTAGGAACCACATGGTGTCTCAGTTATAGTTTTGAACTCTGTCAGGGAGCAAAGGTGGTTTTGTTTTTGCATCCATTAGTAAGATGTGTCCTAAGGATTAGCAAAGTCTAAAAGAGCTCATAGGAGTTATGTTTTGTGTGAAACTGAAAGTACTTAAGCATATTTGGTAGGTTATTTTGGGGGGTCTTGAAACATTAAAAATTTTTCCATGTAAGTTAACAGAAGTTGCTTCTTCACTTTGTGCCATTTCAGTTTATGAAAGGTTTCACAATAAATCTCTACTTTCAGAGAGTGGGACAACGTGTATTGTTATCATAGTTGTATATAATTTAGAGAATATTTACTTAAATTGAATGATACTCCTATTTTCATTTTATCTGTCAGATTTATTTATCTTGTTCAGTTATGTATCATGTCACTGGTAATAAGAACCTGGAAAACACAATTGCCATCATGACTAGCAGAAAGGAAAGATCATATTTAATCAGAAGTATCTTGAATCAGAAGCTAACAAAAGACTTCACTTGATATTCAGAGGACAACAATGCCAAGTGTTGAAAATCTAAATGTAGTGAATGACAAATATACACTGTAGCTGCAAGTAAGATTCTGGAGGAAAGAATAAATATGTAAAATGTTATGTGTTGACATGTTTCTCTAGTATATTCTGAGTCAACTTTGATGTATGGTTAATGTAATCTCAAGCTACATATGAAAATACTATTAATGGCCACAATATAATATATGAGAAACTTCTTACAATGTGTTTAGACTCTTGTAAACATCAGGGGTGGATCCTCAGAAGTCTTCCCTCTATTTATACTCACACCCTAGGTAACCTCATACAGTTTTGTTGCTTTAAGTACCATCTACAGGCTAAATTAATATGTCTAGCTTGGATAAGATCTAAGTCCTGAACTTCAGATTATTTTTTTAAAATTAGATTTTATTCATTCATTTTTAGAGAGAATGGAGTGGAAGGAGAAAGAGAAGGAGATAAAATCAATGTGAGAGAGAAACATTGATCTGTTGCCTCACATGTATGTCCCAACCGGGAACTGAATCTACAACCCAGGCATATGCTCTGACTGGGAATTGAACCTTCCACCTTTTGCTTTGTGTTGCAACGCCCAACCAACGAAGCCACACGGGTCAGGCCCTGTACTTCAGATGCTTATAGATAACTGTGTACTTGATGTCTCCAACTGATATCAAGTAAGAATTTCAATCATAATATGTTACAACCTTCTCCTTTGGTACACATCCCCAGAAACTTAATAGTAGCTACTTTATTTTAACCTCTCAAGTTACAAACAGTGAACCCACTTTTGCCTCCTGAAATTTTACCCCCTACACCCTCTTCACCAACAATATTGTCAATTCTGTTTTGAACAGGTAATAAGAATCTCTGTCTCACTCATCCATTGTTACACCCTAGTCCAAGCCCCATCAACTCTTACCTAGAGTATTATTATATTAACCTCTCTAGGTACCTGTCCATACAGGGATGGGCAGAGGTTTACAGTTATGAGTACATGAAACACCAATTTTACTTGTATTATTATTTATTATTTTATTATTTAATTATATTGTCTTCTTATTGTTATCATTTTGTATCCTTACTTATGATTTATCTTTTAGGTAATGATGGCTGGTAATCATTAGCCATAATTACCTTTCTTTGCATATATATATATATATATAAAATTCACTCCATAGTATATCCTCTCAAGCACTATAGTATGAATGTTTTAAAACATAGGCAGGTCATACACTTTTCTTCTAAAAAACATACAATGAGTTCCTATATTCTTCAAAGTAAAAGTTAACATTTTTACAATGGCCTAAATATAATTTGGCCCACCACTAATTATATGAGTACATATCTCACTGACTCAGATCCAGCTATCTTGAAACTTTTTAAAAGTTAAACATGTACCTATCTTATGTCCCAGTCATACTAATTCCAGATACTTACTTAAAAAAAATGAAGACAATACATCCATCCAAATACATGTATGTAAATATTCATAGAAACTTCACTTGTAATAGACAAAAATCTGGAAGCAACCCTAATATTTATCAACAAATGAAGGATTAAAGAGTTGTGGTATTTTCATAAAATGGAATACAACTCAGCGATACAAAAGATAAATGATTGATGCATGCAACTATATGAGTGAATGTCAACATGATTGTTCAGAATAAGAAAACCAGATAAAAGAGTACATGCTATGCGTTGTTTCATTTACATAAAATTTTATACAATGCAAATTAATCTGTACTGGCATACAGTAGGTTCGTAATTGACTGGAAATGGGAATCAGTTCAAGAATGGCAGGAAGCAGAGACTTCTGGCCAACATGGAGGCATAGGTAGATATACTTTGCTTCTACATATAACCAAAAGAAGGACAACAACAGATTAAAAAACAAAACAAAACAAAAAACAGAACATCCAGAAAGTCAAACTGTATGGAAGTCCGAAAACCAAGTAATTAAAGAAGAAACATTCACCCAGACTGGTAGGAGGGGCAGAAAGGACACAAGGCTAGGTATCAGCTGGAGGACCTGGTGGGTGAGACAGTAGCTATGAACCAGGCAGTCCCATATTTGTGTGTGGATGAACTGGGAGAAACAACTGGGGAGTGAAATAGACCACACAACCCAGGCTTCCAGCATGAGAAAAGAAAGCTTCAAAATCTCTGGCTGTAAAAATCTGTGGGGATGGTGGCAGCAGGAGAAATGCCCAGCCTCACAGGAGAGTTCATTGGAGAGACCCACAAGGTCCTAGAATGTACACAAACCCATCCAACTGAGAATCAGCACCAGAAGGGCCCAATTTGCTTGTGGGTAGTGGAGGAAGTAACTGAACGCCAGGTGAGAGCCGAGCAAGTGACATTGTTCCCTCTCTGACCCCTCCCCCACAAACAGCATCACAACGCAAGTTGTTTGTACTTTTGAATACCTAAGGTTCCATCCTTTACAATGTAACAGGTGTGCCACCACAAAGAAATATGACACATATGAAAGAACAAATCAAAACTCCAAAAATAGAAGTAAGTGATGAAGAGGTAGCCAAACTATCAGATGCAGAGTTCAAAATACTGGTAATCAGGATGCTCACGGAAATGGCTGAGTTGAGTACACAATAGAGGAAAAAGTGAAGGCTATGCAGAGTGAAATAAAGAAAAATATACAGGGAACCAACAATGATGGGAAGGGGACTGGGGCTCAAATCAATGATTGGAGCAGAAGGAAGAAACAAACATTCAAACAGAATGAAGAAACAACAATTCAAAAGAATGAGAAGAGGCTTAGGAACCTTTGGGACATCTTCAAGTGTTCCAATATCTGAATCACAGGGGTGCTGGAAGGTGAAAAGGTACAGCAAGTAATTGAGAACTTATTTGAAAACATAATGAAGGAGAACTTCCCTAATGTGGCAAAGGAAATAGACTTCCAGGAAGTCTGGGAAGCTCAGAGAGTCTCAAAGAAATTAGACCCAAGGAAGCACATACCAAGGCACATCATCATTAAGTTACCCAAGATAGAAAGATAAGGAGAGACTCTTAAAAGCAGCAAGAGAAAAGAAGTGAGTTACATATAAAGGAGTTCTCATATGACTAGCAGCTGATTTCTCAAAAGGAACCTTGCAGGCAAGGAGGGGCTAGAAAGAAGTATTCAAAGTTATGAAAGACAAGGACTTACATCTAAGATTACTCTTTCCAGCAAAGCTATCATTTAGAATGGAAGGGCAGATAAAGTGCTTCCCAGATAAAGTCAAGTTAAAGGAGATCATCATCATCAAGCCCTTATTATATGAAATGTTAAAGGGACTTATCTAAGAAAAAGAAGATGGTCAAAACTATTAACAGTAAAATGACAACAAACTCACAATGATCAACAACTGAACCTAAAAACCAAAAACAAACTAAGCAAACAACTAGAACAGGAACAGAATCACAGAAATGGAGATCACATGGGGGGGTTATCAGTGGGGAGGGGTTGGGAGGAGAATGGAGGAAAAATTACAGGGAATAAGAAGCATAAGTGGTAGGAACAGAATAGATAGGGGGAGGTTAAGAATAGTATAGGAAATAGAGAAGCCAAAGAACTTATATGTACGACCCGGACATGAACTAAGGATGGGGGGATGCTGGTGGAAGGGGAGATGCAGGGCAGAGGGGAGTGAAGGGGAGAAAACATGAGACATTTATAATAATCAATAAAATATACTTTAAAAAAGAATGGCAGGAGGGTGAATAAAAAAGGGATACAGACACATTTTAGGTTGGTGAATATATTTTCTTTGATGATGGTGATGAATTCATTGGTCTATACATGCGAGATCTGATCAAACTGTAGATTTTAAATATGTATACACTAATATTATTACATGTTAATTATTATATACTGTTAAAAATTATGTTTGAGCCCTGGCCATTGTGGCTCAGTTGGTTGGAGCATTGTCCTGTAGACCAGAGGTTGCAGTTTTGATTCCTGATCAGGGCACATATCCAGGTTGTGTGTTTGAAACCCAGCTGGTGCATGTACAGGAAAGCAGCCAATTTATGTTTTTCTCCCAAATCCATGTTTCTCTATCTCTCTCTTTCCCCCTTTCTCTCCTCTCTGAAAGCAATGAAAAAGTGTCCACAGGTGAGGATTAAAACATTAAAAATAAATTTTAAAAATAAAGTTTGAATTTAAAATATTTTATTTTGTTGTGATGGTCAAATGTAAAAAAATATTTAAAATTATGTATGCTGTAACCAATGGCACTCTCAGTTTCAATGTTTATAACATTTTGGGTTTAATAAGAACATTTTTCTTACAAGACCAAGTATATCACAAGCAAAAGGATCTTGTAAATTTTTCCTTTAAGTGTGTTTCCTTCCCACTAAAATTGAATTTTAACAGAAACAATGTGTTTGCATCAGTAAATGGAATATGCTGATTAAAGAGTCACAGAACATGCGTATGTCTCAAAACCACCAGTTTAAGAGGTAGGACACCAGCTGCTAGTTCAACAACACTGCTGAATTACTCCACAACCCAAGGAAGGCCTTTTAACTCTCTATATCTCAGCATCCCTCAGGTTTAATAGGAACAGCTATGTTATGTGTAAGGACAAAAGTGATGACAGGTGAGACTTTGGCTGGCTCTAAGTACAGTGAATTCACAAAGGAGCTTATTGGATGCCAGCTATTTCATATTGCAACCCTTTCTTTAAGTCCTAGTGACTGCACATTTGACTAGATTCAGTAGCCTTAAGAGACTAACTCAGTTTTGGATACTGCTGTCTTTGAGATAAAATGCATACACTTGTATTTGAATATAGTTAGTTTGCCTCATGTAACCTTTTTAGGAAAATATTATTTAATAAATAACTAAGACATTTTTTCATGCAATGATAGGGTATAATATTATAAAAAAGAAGTAAATTCAATATTGGCTTCAGATTATTGTGATTCCTTTTATGATTTAGAGTAATAGCTATGTGGTCAAATAATGTAAGCACAGTCCTCTCACATGGACACTGCACCTCTAAACAGTCAGTAATTTACTAAGCGTTGGATGTGATATTTTATTTCCAACAAGCATGAGCCAGTGTGTTTCAACATCTCTCTCTTTTTAAACATGTTTTTTCAATTTCCATCCCTCAATCATCCTTAACTTCCCCTGTCTCTCTTCTGGCTGCCCTGTCACATGCCTACCTCTGCCTCTGGATGTTTCCTTTTCCTGAACAATTTTTGCCCCCTCTTTATCTCTTGGCTCTAATAAAATGTATCTTGGTGGTTTCCAAGACCAGGTCTTCTAACTGTGTGGTGGATTGCTTTTTGCCCTTTCCAGTACACCATGTTCCACTGATAGTACATTTTTTTCTTTTACTTCTTTAAAATAAGAATTCAGAGGATGCACATTATTGATAACAGGAATATTTCCTTTACTTTATAGAGTCCAAGATATGTAGTATAGTTTAAAGATCTTTTCTACTACATGGACACTCTTCTCCTTAAATTCCATCTGGCGTGTATTTTACAGGGTCATAAAAAGAGATTTTATTATCACCCGAAAGGTAGTAACAGATACTATGTACGCAGATTATCCCTACGGGTTAAAAGTCTCACAAAAATCACTGTTCTTAAAGAAGTTAGAATATTAATAAAACTTGAAGTGGAATAACCAGGGACAGAAATAAGATCATTTGAATGTAGGGCAGTAGTGGGATAAAGAAAGACCAGTACATTCTTTAAAAAGAATGGTCAAAGATAACTTTTCTAAAGGGCTGAAACCTAAATGAAATGCAGTCAGTTGTGTGCAGGTGAATAGTGGTCTAGTCAGAAGGGGGAGGAGGTACAAGGCAGGCCCCTGTTCCCCAAGGAATGGCCATGCTTGATAAGGGAGAGAAGACAGGCCTGTCTGCGTGGAGTGAATGGGGGGAAGTTGTGAGGCCATAATAGTGAAGGGATAACTATGGACATTTTGATTTTAAAGGAAGAAAAAGGGTCACTGACAGGCATGCTATCCATTCTGACTGGAACATAAATTGAACAGAGGGTTGTCAGAGAATTTAAGTTGTTTTTGCTTTAATAAGAAATGGGGAACAAGGAAGAATCAGTTGTATCAGAAGCCAACACAAATTTTCAGTGCAGAAAGTTAACTAGTATAAATAAAAATGATACCATCCAGTATTTCTTAAACATTTTATGAACAGTTCTGTCAGGCTGGATATAATTAAGCCCAGGAATTTGACAGTGGTATCATAAGTTTTTGAAAAGCTTCTTAATACACATATATTTAGCCCGAATTTCTTTTATATGAATTTTTTTTTTTCTTTTAGTTTTTCTCCAGTGGTTACTGTTTGTTACTCATTCACTTTAGAATTTGGTCATAACAGGCCATTTCTAAAATATTTAGTTGAACGTCCCTCTGTTGACACCTTCATGTTCAAGAGCATTATTTTGATTCTGCTTACCATAGCTGCTGGCTTCAGAATTTCTTTCATATGACCTTAAATATGCAGGGGAATAAATCTTTTTTCATGAGTATTTGTACATATCTGATTATTTCCTCATCATATTTTTAGAGTGGAATTGAATTAAATGAATGAAAATATCAAGGCACTCACTATATGCTGCCAAATTGCCTTTTAAGTATTTTACAGCAACAGTATCGCAGTAAAAATTGATAAATTGGACTTCACCAAAATGGAACACATCTGCTCTTTGAAGCACTCGACCCCGGTTACATGCCTGTCTTCGTTCAATGGTGATAGAGGGGCCTTGTGCTTGTGCAGTGAGGCTGTCCAGGCCAATCAACTCAAGTTCTTCCATTTTTACCTACAGTTGAATCCCTATTTTCAGTTCTGGTCTGTTGAGGACAAAACTGAAACCCAATCAGCTTGGTATAATGGGTGCTCTGTGTTTATAGTTTTCAGTGGTGAGAAAGTGTGATTTGCTCTACAGAATGTATGTGTGCATAGTAATGTGCTACATTATAATGTGTGTGTCATAGGGAAGGTTTGAAGATTATGGAGTACAAAAGTGTTGTTTTTTTTTTTCTTAAAAAAAGAGTTTAGCATACTAGATGAGTTTTCAAATTTAAAAAATTCTAAAGCTGGAGCTGGGGCTCATCTTTATGAGTGTCAAAGATGTGGAAATTGAAGCATGTCCCATCGGCACCTTCATTTTGAGAATAATTTTCCATGCTGGTTGCTATTCTGTGCCCTGCCTGAGTGACTCAGCATGCACCTAAGGACCATTTTAATGTGTGGCATCTGGATGGACACCTGGAAGCTGTGAAGCTTTGAACTAAGAAGTCATTAATTCTAAGAAAAAAATTAACATTAATGTTGATTATCCTCTTTAACTTGTTTCACCCACAACTGCTCCATCATTCTGCAACCAGATTACTGCCGGTTCCATATGTTTCTGTGTCACTTAGGCTTGACTAATTAAAATGTTCTGTTATGGGTGCCACATAAATTTTAAAATTCTATGATGTCTTTTTCACCAATTGAAGAGACTTTTAATGTTTTATGAAAATCAATGTATAAATTTCTTTTAACCTGCCAAATACCAAACACATGCCGTGCTCTAAAATTTTATGTTCTATTTGATTTTGATTCAGAAAAACCCATCTATACTTATCAGCTGCATTGTAAGCTTTCCAAACTGAAACACACTTTGTGATCCTGATTGAGTTTCCTTTACACTTTTCTTCAGATTTGCTTTTGCTAGTGAATATAAGGATATTTTTAGCTAAGGAATCTTGAGGAAAAGATTAATCCTCATCAGTAAGGAAAAAAAATGCAACCTAAAGCATCAATCAAATACCATTCTCTTCTTCCAAATTGTCACCGATATAAAAAGATAATAATCAGTGTTGGCATTCTCAGGCACTGCTAATGTGAGTCACATTGGCAAAATATTTAAAAGGCAATTTGGCAGCATATAGTGAACACCTTGATATTTCATTTCTTTTATTCAATTTCATTCAAAAAGCATTATGAAGAAATAATATATGTACAAGTATTTATGAAAAATGGTTCATCATAGTGTTATTTAAAACACAAAAACTTAGAAATATAAACAAGTAACTATGAAACTGTTTGATTAATCAATTCTTCCATGAGAAATGCAGTTTTTACAAATAATATTTTTGAAGACTAATTGATACCAAAGGTTATTTTCTTTTTAACAATAACCAGAAAGGTTATTTTCTTTTTTATTGTTGTTCAATTACAGTTAACCCCATTTCCCCCCATTATTATCCCCTGCCCTACCCACCCCCCACCTCCTACATTCAGTCCTCCCCACCCCATTGTCTTTGTGCATGGGTCCTTTATACATGTTCCTTAGCTTGACCCTTCCTCTTATTGCCCCCATTATCATCCCTTCCCCCTCCCCTCTGGTCACTGTCAGTTTCTTGATATGATATTATAATGTTACAGGAGAAACATTTTTCCAACAAACTATGTATTTATAAAAATACTTAACTGAAGGACAGGGTGTTAACCTAATTTATTCCTAGTGTTAGTATATTTGTTTATCAATTTATTTTAATCTATTTATACATTTAAATAATGATCATTTTTTATAACCAGGAAAACAGTTATTATGAAAAAATTTCATCATATTCTTTTTGAATAACTTTAAAATTAACCTCTTACTGAGTGAATATAGCACATGTATGTGGTTTTATATTTTTAAATTTATTTCTCCAGCAAAATTCTAAACTTCTTGAAGTTGAGCCTATGTCATTTACTTCATTTTTATCCAGTATAGTGTCTTTCAGAATACATCAGGTCAATTCTGTGGAATTTTGTTAAAATACACACAGGTCCAGACCCTATTTCTAGAGATTCTCTCTTATTCTCTCTGCTGTGCCACCTGTGATTCTGACATTCTAATGTATACGACATCTCATAGGCAGTGGTTCACTCATTTAATTTAATTGACATGGTAATGAAAGACATTTTTCTATTCCTTATTATCTTATTAGTGACAACTATTTATTTGAACGTGGTTTAACTTGATTCAGATGGGTTTATTTGGACATTGGTTCAAATTGTGATGTCTTAATACAGAGATTAATTTAAAAACAGTTGTCTCAGTTCCTTTTGGATGGTGACTTGGAGTAAATACATACACAATAAAAATAACTTTCCTTCATCTTGAGTTTAGATTTTAAGTCAGGAATATTTACGAGAGCACTGAGTTTGGAAATAAAAGGGCCAATGGATGACATCGAGTTAGGTCACATGTCATATGTTTGCTAGGAACACATGCATTACTTTCATTTTCTGTTATAGACCCAAGTCCCTTGTATATGGATTTTTAAACTTCATCCACTTCTTCCTGCATCACCAAAGGAAATAATTTTCAACCAGTTCTTTCCTATTTTTCTCAGAAAACGGAGCAGGGACAAGGATCAACACAAAAACACAAACACTGATTAATTAGTCATGTAAAAATTGTTTCAAACTGTACTCCTCTCACACACACATGCACATTCACACACATGTCCACATGCAGACATGTGCAGTAGTAATAAATATCTTTCACCTAAGGTGATTATTCTAACTAGCTTATGTTAGTAACAGGTGATCACCTATAGTCCTAAATAATCAGGCACTAATTTGATCAAGCATGAAAGACAATGCTTACTAGACGTATCATTTTAAGTGGCTGGAAGAGATTAAATAAGTTATTCCAAGCACACCCCCCCCCAATTTGAATGGCTAGAAATATGTTCTTGTTATTCTGGTGGTCTCCACATTTAGCTGTGGAAATGAGAGAACTACTTATAATTAATGCAAGGAAGTAAAGTCAGAATGCTTGACTTCCAAAAGGTAATCACAATTTTAAATCTTATTGCTAGTTCTACCTTAAACTTATTGCACTCAAATTAACTATTTATCATTTTTTAAAAGTGGAGGCCCTGGTTGGAGTAGCTCAGTGAATTGAGCGCAGGCCTGTGAACAAAAGCATCACTGGTTCGATTCCCAGTCATGGCACATGCTGGATTGCAGGCTATGTCCCCAGTACGGGTGCAAAACACATTAATGTTTCACTCCCCCTCTTTTTCCCTCCCTTCCCCTCTCTTTAAAAATAAATAAATAAAATCTTTCTAAAAAGTGAGAGCTGTAAAAGTAACAAAACAGGAAGGCCCTTGGACTGATGTGGCTCTAATGCCTCAGCTGACTACAAAAACAAACCAAAACCTAAACCAGAATCATCAATCAACTGGAATCCAAGAAACTGAAACTTAAGAACAACTAATCATGGCCAGTTAGGCTCTCTCAGTTAAGGCAACCACTTAAACTATAGCCAGTAAGATAATTTCCTTGCTTTGATTCCACATCTCTGTAAATTTCTCTCCACCAGCTTTTGATGGTAGAGAACCCTTCACCTCAGTTTATCTTGTAACAGCCTTTCATACCAGAAGTTTCTAAACATTATACTCGATGCCAACTTTGTGAATACAAGCCCACTGGTCAAAAAATGAAAATATTTGAGAAATTTTCTTTAAATGTTTCCAGGGATAGTTCTTTCATAAATACCTCCAATGTTTAAAACACTAGTGTTTTCAAAATATATTTTAATATATTTAAAAAGCCTCCTGATTGGGCTTAAACTCTGCTGACCTCAACTTTTTGTTCCTATGTAGTAGAAACCTATGTACTCACCATTTTTACCAGAAGGACACTTTAGAATTTAAATATTAAAGAAAATGTGAAATATTCCTAAAGAGGGTTGCTCTCAGCAGAATGGGAATAACTCTGTCAGGTAAACAGTCTTAAGAAACAGCCCTAATTCACACTAACATTGCATAACTAAATTTGAACCTCTGGGTGGAGAAGAAAACATATGCAAGGCCATATTAAGTCTGCTGTGTGTCAGAGAGCACAAGGGTGTGGTGGCAAAATTTGGGAATGCTTGTTTAATTAACCCTGTTTGGAGAAATTCAGAACAAAAATGAAGGGATCCTTCCTCAGAGGAACCAATTACCATGTTAGTAACTTTCTATTTGTTATTTTCCTAGGCTTCCAAAATTGTACAAAATGCTTTAATATCTTGATGGCATATTAGTTAGCTTTGCATAGATAATATTAACCTTGAATGAAAATATCCACTTTTAGTATTTTGTACTTGAACGATATCAGGGGGCCCCCCTTTGCACAGCAGTGCAGAACCGTAAAAAATGATTGTGTGAGCTGAGACTGTGGAAGTGATCCTAATAATAAATGGGAAGTGTTATGATTATTTTATAACCTGTAATTGTTTTTATAAAAATATCAATGTTATATTAATTGATTACATAAGAAAAGACAAAATATTCAAAATAATGTTATTTAAAAGTCAGAAAAATAGAAAATTAAAGTGTTCTGTTTAATTTTTTTCAAGAATAGTTTGAAGAGTACTTGCCTATACAACATGATACACAGTGAGCATGGTATTTTTTTTTTCCCTATGGCTTAGTAAATTTTTATGCTCTTTTCTAAGTTTGGGTCAGATTCTAATATAGTATACTTTGCATTTTTAATGTCATGAAATATCTCAGAGGTTCTTTAAAGGTATTTTTTTTTACCAGTGTTGCTTCCTGTGGGACATTTTTATCCTTTTCATCACAAGTGCTTTCCTCATTTATGTTGTTAAGTTCACCTTTACTAAGTTTCTCTGGTTGTATATATAAAGTCCACCTGTTAGCAGCCAGTGTGGACATTTCCATGGGCACCTATTTCATTTAAAATTCCATTTATGAACAATTCAATTCCTGCAGAGTCATTTGCACAGTGAGCTAAAAGTTTCCACCATATTGCACACATTTTCTTCCCTCCATGATGGTTGAATGTTTTCAGTTGCATGCTTTAGGTCATATTTCTTCCTGAACTCAGCTGAAGAAATGGTGGTGTGTCCAGCTGTAGCATCAATAGCTTGTCTGAAAGTCCATCTAGGAAAATAACCTTTAAAACTTGAAATACATCCTTGGTCCAGTGGCTGGATTGATGAAGTTTTTTTGGTGGTAAAAAAAAAAAAAAAAAAAAAGTTTCACATTTCCATTCAAGTACCCAAGAAAATTATAGTGATCTGGAGTATTATTCACCAGTGTGGTGCTTTAAAGGTTAGATTATTTTGCCTGTAGTGTTTCTGTATCACTGGGAGATAAGGAGGCAAAACAATGACATGTTTTGTTGTCTATGAGTGAGTAACATGTACAATCACCAGTCACTGACAGAGTTTGAAAGCAGTGGCATGATTTGTCACTGATCATGATGTGTGCGCACCTGTTATTTATGATGGGATTTGTGGATTGAAGAGATAGTGGCAGACTGTTTTTTATACAATCACTCACAGTTAATATAAACTGGTAACTGATTGAAATCTCCATGATATTGTTGGGGGCTGGTGTTACTTAATTGAACCAGAGGAACTCAAATATTGCACAGAATGAGAACTGTCTTTGCTAAGTTCAACAAATTTGTCTGAGGCTTTGATACTTACCTCTTTGAAAATATGCTCAGTTGCTCAATTATTTTTCAAATGATGGTAGTAAGCTTTAAAATGTAGGGAATAATTTAAGTTGGTGAACTTTAAAACATAACTTGTGTTCACTTCCTTACACTAATAAGACAAATGGTAGTTGGAATCTGGCTTTCCTCTTTATGTGCACTCAGGAAGGTGACAGGAAGGATTTCCACATGTCCCTGCACATACCCAGTCAAGCAGCCACTGAGGATTGCAACTGTAGTGTGTTGGTATGTACAAAAAACAGAAGACCACCCACTGGGTTAGACATAGATCTCCACTGTATTAGTGGTCCACTGTGGTTTCTCAATGAAGAAAATATACCCATAATTACATGTACAGCACCCTCAGGGAAGTGAGGAAATTTGAGGGAGTAGGTAACAGACCTAAAGGAAAATCCCTGATCTGGCAAATCAACAACAGCAAAAAGTTTTTCTCAGGTTCTAGTAACTTAAAAAGTTTTTAAAGCAGGTATTTTTGAGACATAATTTATACAATATGAAATTTTCCTATTGTAAGCATACAATTCAGTGACTGTTAGAAACAGGGAACGCTAGACGAACTTGCACGCCGTCCTTGTGCTGGGCCGTGCTAACCCTCAGCAAGGTTTTCAATTCCCGTTCTGCTACATGCTGCCAAGTCAAGCACTCTTGGCATTTTTATTTTGTGGCAGAAATTTACCATCTAATATTTTTTTTCCAGAAAACAGGGAGAAGGATACCTCAGAATTTATTTTTATAATACGTTTTGTGTGTAATTTAATATTTGTTTTGAAAGCATGTAAGGTAACATATAAATAAATATCCAGACTCAACTAAATTTTAATGTCTTCATATTAGTTTTAGGGTGAATTGTTATCTCTATTTTAAGGTGAAAGAGGGAGTTTCTGCAAGGTTAAGGAACTCAGCTGAGGAATGAGACTAGGATATGATCTTACATCTTCTGGCTCATTGCATCGGTATTTCTAGTGATAATCAGCTGTAGCAATAAGAAGTAATATTTACTGCAGGCTCACATGAGCCATTCTGAGTTCTCTATATGTGGTGTTTCATGCAGTACTTATAAGAACTCTGTGAGGTAAATGTTATTTTCAGTAGTGGATAGATGGTGCAGAGAGTTTAGGCATCCTGCCCAAGGTCATAAAAATGATAGGTGGCAATGTGAGACCCTAGTTCTTGAGTCCACTGCTATATTTGTTTCACATTACCTCCCTTAATATCCACTGTTCTCCAAGGGGGAAAAAAAAAGCAAAGACCAGAATCCCTGCTAGAACTATCTTTCTGGAGTAGGAGGAAGCAAAAGAGAGAATGGTAAAGAAAAATTTCCATTGCTCTTTGAACAAGTTTTTCTGTCTGGCAAACTACATTCTAATAATGAATCTTCTTCCATGTTAACATGCCTATTTCTAAACTTTTACATTTTCAGATTTGAGGTCTTTGTTTAATAATACAGCCCATTTTTTAAATTTGATACAATTTTCTAGTAGGCCAAAGGGAAGTGGGACTTACAAAGGCCAAGGTGCCGGCATTATGCTTCACGATGGTTTCACCTGTGGCTTCTCTGCCTGAGCCTTTGTCCCTAGATATGACATGCTCTCAGCCTCACATCAGTCAATCTCTTTTCAAGGGTCATCTTCCTAAATTGTCCTATTTAAAATAGAAATCCTTCCTTCATTTCCTACTCTGATTCCGTTTTATTTTTCTCCTTTATATTAATGACCCCCTAACCTAAGTTCAGATTGATACTTTCAATTCAAATTCAAGACTACAGGGCTTTTACTTAATCTCTTCATTGCATCTGTTCTTTATCACTGAGAATAGTAGTTCTCAAGGGCAAGAGAATAATAGAAAATCTCATAATCACCCATTTTTTCTATCATCTATTGTGTTTACTTCTTATTATGTTATTTCTCATTTATTTCTGCATTTTTGCAAATTTTTTTCTCTTATTTCTAATTATTTTCAGAGTTAAAAAACTTCATTTCTGAGCTTTTCTAGGTCTGATTTTTGTTTTCTTTCATGTCTTGTAGCATTTTCTTAATGCATCCTAGCTGGTTTTGAGCAGGTAGGTTACCATTTTGTGGACATGTTTTTCAGCTATGTTATTCAGCTTTTCCCCCTTTTTTATTGTGATAACTTTCTATGGGATATGATCTTGATACTTTTAGGTTGTTCATGTTTATGTGAACTTAATTTTCCTAAGACTGGGTTTAGGAAAGCTTATATAATTTCACAGAGTTCCCTCTTTTGTTGTTTTTATATTTAAAAATGTGGCAATGTGCTATCTGGGATTTGGTCTGGTCTTTATATTTTTTCCTTTCTTTTTGTGGTTTCTATCTTGTTCAGTTTGACTCCCCATCCAGCAGTTCTGAGAGGGGTTAGTTCTGAGAAGTAACAGCTGTTCTCTCTTCCAGGTTGTTCAGTCCTTCCCAAGGACAGAGGTCATACTCACAACTCCTGGCAGTGTTTTAGCTGCTGCTCCCACATTGGTCCCTGCTTTCGAGTGTATACCTGTTGGAGCTTTTGGTGTTCTCTTGTTCTCAGGCTCCTAATACATTGCTCTGTTGATTTTCTCCTCTCCCTCCTACAGAGATGCAGATTTCATGTAGTTTTAAGACTGTTGGTGGTTGGTCTCTCTTCCATGTATTTAGTGCTGGCCCCAGTTTACTGGTTCTGCTATTTAAATGCTCTGCTTTTACACGGGGATTTGGCAACATTAAAAACTACACAGCCACTACTGCCATCTTCCCCGAATCCTCTTTCCTGTGTAGATTTTCAACATGTACCTTTAATTACATGGCAACTATTGACTACCCTCAGGAAATGCTTTCTACTAGTCAATGAGTTGTATGATATATTCAAATATGTGTGTGTATGTGTATATACATATATATATACACTTTAAAGCTAAAAAATGCCAATTATTGAGCTCAAAACTGTTAATGGTCTTTTTGTTCTTTTTTTAGTGGTAGAGCATTCAGAGTCATATTTCTCTCTGGTAGAAGCAATTTAGTTGGAAAAAAAACTCCATCTAGTCAGGTTTCCATTCAAACAATCAAATTGCAAGTGTTTTAAAGGCCAGTTTTTCTAATATGATGGAAATATTAAAAAAAGAATAAAAGGAAAGCATTGCACTTGGAGACAGTGCTTTTCCTTGGCAGTAGGGTGGTTGTCGCGGGCTCTTGGAGACTGTTCTGTTCATGGCATTAGTGGTGGCCATTTCTAGACAACGAAGGCTTGCACAGGTGACTCCCAGAGTGCTGCGAAATGATTCAAACTGGAAAGTGAAGAAGTGACAACGTGTACTTCCTTGAAAGACCATGTATGCTCATAAAAATGAGCTGTTATGGTGGTCTTTCATCCGAGCCCCTGCAGACAAAAAGCTATCTCCACACGATCTGCTAAAGCCCTCTTACCTTGCTTTTATGGAGCAAGGAATCATAATTTAAAACAGGGCAGGATTTTTGTAAGTTGCTATGGTGAGAAGATAGGAAAAAAAGGACTCTAAATGTTCATAAAATTGAAATCTCTTTTCTATCAGCCCTTTCCTGATTAAACTACCTTTTTTTTTTTTTAGAAGAATAGAACATAAGTGAATTCATACACCTTTAAGAGAATGTCTCCTCTCTTCCATGGCTAGGCTTTTGTGTTCTGTGAAAAGACTTCCAGTGTTAACCTGGCTTTCTCTTTTACAATAATAATAGAAAAATAATCTTCATTTATTTTATTATAAAAGTTTACATTGACTTTTGTCTACTTTATTTGTTAGCATAATCATAATGAAAAAAGAAATGCTCCCTTATGCCACCAAGTACTTGGGATCTCACATTTTCTCTGATCTTATTTCATTTTTCCTTGAAATAAATTTGAATTCCTTTGAAGGGAGAAAAATAGACATTAAATTTCATTTATTATTTATTTATTTATTTATTTATTTATTATTTATTTATTTATTTCTCCTTGAGATGTCCGTGTAGATGTGGATTCAAGAAATAAGGAAAGGCTTGCTCATTGTTCTTTTTTTTTCCAAATTCCATGAGGGCACATGGGGGCTAGGGCAGAAAGCTTCATTATTTATTTGCTTATTAGACACAAGTAATGGAGTAAGAGATATGGTATATCTGGATTTATCTCAAGCTCATATCATTAACAAAAATAGACTCATGGAAATAGTCTCACTTATTTAATCTGATATACAGATGATTAGACAATATAATCCTGGATGCATGTTTTTTAGATATTCAAATTGAGCATTTCTTAAAATTGAGGATATTGAGGATGAAGCCATTTACTTTATAGATTTAACCATGACTTTACCAAAGGGTAAACTAACATAATGTATTTGTTTATTTATTCTTGCAAAAAGCTTTTATCATTGATAATGTATGTTTAAGGTTTGCTACAACATTCTTCAAATTTTTTTTGATGTACTTATTTTTACTTAGACTTTGTCTTTAATTTATTTTTTATTTATTGAAAAAATCTATGGAGAGTGTCTTGAGCTAATAGTTGTGGTGCCTGGTTGTCGATCTGTGTTCTTCAGTGAAATGTCAGTGTAATCTATCACCGGATATTTCATCTGTTTTCATCTCACATGGAAAAAGCAGGGAGGAAAACTGTTCCTACTAGCTCTGTATCTGGAAATGTGAATAAAGCAGATAACAGGTTAGCCACAGCTTAGAAAGCACCTCATGTTGCTCGAATGAACAATGCTCAGGAGTGACAATTGTATGGGAGTCAATATCTTTTTAACTTTAGACAATGAAGTTGAGAAAGGTAAGTAGTTTGCTTTATGAGAAACATCCTGACAGTTTTTGGATATGTACAAAAACTTACCTCAAAATGGGAGTCAAGTGATAAAAGCACACAATAACGGTGACACTTTGCTTGGGGATCAGAAAGATAAGCATGGGAAGACTCTCTTATCTGGACCTTGGAGTTTGGTTCTACCCTTTACTTTGCTCAAAGAGCATGGTACTTGAATTAAGGAAAGCCTGTTTCCAAAGCCTCTTTCCTTCCATCCTGGTCTTTTCTCTGCTCTAAGTCAGAGGAGACCTCCGAAATGAAAAGTAAGAGGCACACACATGATGGGTGTATCTTATGATGAGACAGGGGAAAATGATGGCTTCCTTTTCCTGCCAGTGATGTATTACAAGGGACCTGAAGCAAAGTAACATCACAAGGAAGGGGATGCTTCCCAGTTTGACCAGAGATGAGTTAGGGATTCTGTCTGAAGTATGAATTTCTAGAGAAAAACTATATAAACATAGAAAATTAATGATACAATTGAAAGTATCCTTTGATAGATATTTGCCTTGCTCATATGATTCAGTAAGGTAGTAAAGTGTGAGCATTATTTTTTACTGGCATTGTAAAAATGTGGGTGTTATAATTAAGATGATATATAAAACACTAATAAATTTAGTGTTTTCTGATACACATATGGCACAGTTTCATCCAGTGTTCTTGTTGTTGTTATCTAATCTCACAACATATGTTTTTTAGGACTGTCATCTTTTTCAGAATTTACAAGGAAATAAAAATCAGGCTGTTATGTGACTTTTGTTCCTGAGAAACTAATGAGCAAAAGTCATTACTCATAACAGAATAATTAATTGGGTTTCTACTCTGTGCCAGACAGTGAGCTGGGATCTGGGCTCACTTAGATATGAAACAGTTCTTTTTCTGATGGTACTCACAGTGTAGGAGAGACAGGTAAACAAATCATTGCCATATAAGTTGATAAATGCTATAATAAAGGTATAAACAGATGTCACAAACATAGAGGAGAGAATATTTACGTGTCTCAGCAGAAAGCAAGGCTTATCAGAATAGCTGGTGTATGACTTGTAATGAGACTTCACAAAACTAAAAAAGGGAGGGACAGGAAAAAAACAACTTGAAGGTATTAGCATAGGCAAATATACACAAAATTTGAATGAATACAAGGTCAGCTTGAGAAATAGCCTTCCTATGATGCCAAAGAGTTAGAATTTCATCCTGAAAAATAGGACGATGTCCTAGGATACACTCAAAACAATTTCCTAAAATTTTAATAAGTACTGATTACTCACCTACTGTCTGCCAGGCTACCGTGTGCTTTTTTTTATGTGTGCCACGTAGTATATTATTGTTGGAGCCAAAGTATTATACAGATTGGTTAATTAAATGAGAAAGCATAGAAGATCATTGGTAATAGAAAACTAAAAGTCATTTAAGAAAAAGAATGTTAATTCCTACAGAATAAGAAATTAGCAGATTGACAATCCCAGGGTTAATGTAGGGGCTCACACTGTTATCAAGGACCAAGGACCTTTTCATCTTTAATTTATGTATTATGCCCTTATTATTAAAATGGCGACCAAATCATAATTATTATCTGCTATTATAACCAGTCTATATATAGCCAAGAGAAGGAGAAGGGGTGAAAGTTTTACTCTTTCATCTCTCTTCTTATTTGTGAATTTAGTCTTTCTGAGAAGACCCCTAGAAGAGTTTCTCTCTGTCTCTTTGGAGAGAACTGACCATATAGACATCAAAAATTTTAAGGCATTTTGGGAAAGAGAATAATGTTTATGTTCAGCCCTTCGTGTAGGCATTGAGATTTGCCAGTGAAGGAAAAGGAATAACAAGGAAAGAAGCTGTTTAATTAGTAACCAATAGTGATGAACTGCTTTTGTGTAAAATTAATACTTTGGAGTTGAGAAGAGAAGGGAAGCACCATTAAAGTAATGTGGTGGATTTGTCAAACAGGAGGTCTTGTTGACCTTTACTCTAGAAATTTCAGTGAAGTTCACTATTAGGAGCCAAATTTCAGCATGATAAGAAATGAATAAGTGTCGAGAAAGTCGATGTAGAAATTGCTGTCTTAAAGAAATTCTGGTAAAGAAAACAGAAAGAAATAGCTTGTGATGGAGGGAGGGTAGAGAAATTATTGTTATTGAGGGGTGGGAGAAAATTGATCACTATTTATAGACTATGGATGGGAGAAACGCATAGAAAGGAGAAAAGATAGAAGTGGGTGTGATAATCCAAAGAGTTCCAGAGTACTTTGCAATGGATGGATATAGGAAGAGAAATTACTCTTGAATTCAGGAGAAAGAAGGATGCTAGATTCTGGAGTTAGGGGTAATTAGCCTGTAGGTGATCATTAAAATCTAGCCTACAACTAGAACAGATATTAGATCATAGATGAGTTTGGATATTTAAGGAATTGGGTAGTTGATACATGAAGCCCTATTTCTACTAAAAATTTGCAGATGATGTCAGATATTCAAACTCTATCTGTATGCATGTAGGGGGAAAGAGTGTGATCGGCAATAACAGTGGGCGAATTTGGAATAACCAAACCATGAAATTATAAATAATTTGTTAGGAATAACCAAATCATGAAATTAGAAATAATTTGTTAGTGATCAGCAAAAGAACTGTTGGAATGTATTCAATACTAGGATGCCATTAAAAGCATGCCTTTAAGTAATGCAAATTTGGATGATTACATTTTCTTCCATTGGGCTCAAAAGCAAGTAAGTGCAGGTAGGTAAAGCTATTACTTTGACCCAGGGTTAGACACTATCAATATATAGAGGGTGTAAATATAACAGAACAACCTAAAATATCATTGAAGAGAGATCTGGAAGTTGAGTGCAAAATGAGAAGAATGAATCTATGAGGATGCTACTAGACTGGAACAATAAAAGATATCTATGCTTTCATATTATGTTGATCTTACAAAATCCCTCCCTTTGGTACTTAGTAGCCATATTTATCTAGCTGTATGTTCACTTACTAGCTATGGTTAATTGGCCCAGAGGTCAACACTTGAGGGCTTTCACTGGTCTAGGAGTCAATATCAGATTGCTGAGAAGTACCTTTTTTTCTTCCATAAATTAGAATTCAGAAACAGTCATTAAATCTGGATTTGGCTGGAACTGAAGTAATGAAAATATAGAAACTTTACAGTAGGATTCTGCTACTACTTTATGGCAAAGAAGAGAAAGTTGGTATCTAATAAGGAAAGAAATACACAGGAAGAACAAATTGACCCACGAAGAAATTACTGCTTAAGGCCCTTATACCTTTGCAATTTCCAATTCTAATACCTTTTAAAGCTCAGCTCTATTTCTACTATTCATTTAATTCCATGAGATATGCCAGCATCTTATATTGAATTTTCTTTTTATGTTGAATGACTTTAAGTTGGTACTACTTAAATTCTAAAGGGTCTTATGAAAGACTAGATCAAAGGCCTATAAGTCTTCACTAGATGAAGAAGAGATTTATTGCTATTGGGTGTTCTGAAGAGGTAAATAAGAAAGTATACAAGAAAGTCATTATCAGGATGGATTGGAGTTAAATGTTTTTCCTTTTCTGAGAGTTGCAGAAGTCAGTTAAGTAGGTATGGATGATGATATTCCATGTAAGGCAGGAGGAGAATTGCTGAAGAGGAATGGAGGTCAAGTTATTTAGATAAAAAAGACCAGTAGTTATCTGGTTAGGCTGCTGGAGGCAAGATGAATTTAGTTTTTGAAATTAGCTAGGAGTTGTAATGAAAACAAGGGTGTGGATTAATTGACAAAAACTTTACTAAGTGGTAAAATGTGACCTAAAGTTGGTAGATAATATACAGGATTGTGGACAGGGTGAGCTAAGATGGCATGCACCTCAAAACACAAAGGTTCCTGGGAGAAGGAAAAAGTCACATAAAGAAAAAAAGCCTTCCTTGCACATCAGCCCTAAGATACGTGGCCATAGAGAGTAAATAATTTCTGATGAATAATTAACTTCCCAATTAGAGTATTTGGACATTGTTATTTACTGACAACAAATGCCAAGGGAGTCTTATGGGACACTAAGTAAGCAAGAAATCCTCAAAGAGGAGAAATCATGAAGAAAGATAACTGTTAATACTAAGATGATGTCTAGGTATAGGGTTACATATAAAGAGTCTCTCAATATAGAACCATCTATACATCAGTGAATACTTTTTTGTGTGCTCTGAACTGAGAGTTTTACTGTTGGTTCTCACTGTAGATCAAGTGGCAGGCCTCACTGAGTTATCACTCATCACAGAAACTACTTTATCTAAGAATTACAGAAAGATATTTGGGGGCCAAATATTATATACATCTATATTTGTTTATTTAATTCCAGTAGTTGCCTAGTGATGGTGTCCTTTACATAAAGTGGTCAAAATTAACAAGAAGGAGAGAAAAAAGGCAGATTTTTCAAAATAGCACGTCAGGCTATACACTTAGACTTAGATCTTTGAATATTTTTGAAACATTTTCATAACACTTCTGATTCATTCTGCTTCGTTTGCACTCCTCTACCAATCCATGTAATTAACCTTGCTTTAGACAACCTCAGCACCCAGTGCTCTTTGCAACTGATAAAATTCATTTAAAGTTTTGTTTGAAATTGTTTATTTTAATTTTTATTTTTAAATGTTTTTTAATTGTAGTTCAGGTACAGTCATCTCCACTTCCCCCCTACTACTTCCACCTACCATCCCCGTCCCCACCTCCCACCCTCAACCCTACTCCCCTTTGGCTTTGTCCATGTGCCCTTTATACATGTTCCTGGATGGCCCTGTACCCCCGTTATCTCCTCCCCCACTCCCTCTGGTCACTGTCAGTTTGTGCTTTACTTCGATGTCTCTGTTTCTATTTTGCTCTTGTTTATTTTGTTGATTAGATTCCACTTACAGGTGAGATCGTATGGTATTTGTTCCTCATGCTCTGGCTTAGTCCACTTAGCATAATGCTCTCCAGATCACACCTTGCATTACTAACAGAACTTTAGGTTCTTCCAAAGCAGGGACATTTTATGTTCATATTTTTGCTGTTTCTGAAACAGTGTTTGAACATATATTAGGTGTGCAGATAATTGCTTAAGGAATATTGCTTAGGGAATTGACTGATGAAGTAACCGAGTACAAGGCAAAGATCTCTAAACAGAATCTATGAGGACAGAATAGAAGAAAGATTATTGTGTTTCTATCTCAATTCCACTTCCATGCAGATTCATTAGTACTTTCTCTGAGAAAGGAGGGATTTTAACCAGATCTGATGTTGCTGACACATCTGTGTTCTGATAATCAAGCAGTAAATAGCACAAATGCACATTACAGTAAGTACATTTTTTTAGGGGGTGTGGGGAGAATCAGATGGAGCGTCTTTATGTATCTTGTCTCAAGTAGATATAGTATGATGCTAGTGTGATTGTATTGTACTCTGCAACTACAACTTATTGTGCTAACCATATAGAAACTATGACTTCAAAATGAACCAGCATAAAAGGTAGGAAAATCCATTTTAATCCTAAATCTACAACATTCTAGGCAGAATGTTAATAACGAATAGTATTATATTATCACATTTAACTTCATGACATCCTTGTAATAATAATTCTGTGAATATTATTGTTAATACCTTCATTTTAAGGACAAGGAAAGGGAAGTTGCAGATGCTATTTGACTTTTCCAAGGACACAAAACTAGTAAATGATAAAGATAGATGTTATATTTTTAATCTCTTAATTTCAAAGGTGGATTATTTTGTTGCTCTGCTCTGTTGGAGAAGATTTTGTATTCTTCCCCCACATTTTACTAAGTTCATAGCCAGTAAGAGTAGTGTAGTAATAGTGGCGGTAGCAGCAGAAGCAGAAGCGGTAGTAGGTATTTATGAAATGCTTGCTGAGTGCCAAGAACTGTTTTGAATGCTTGACATGTATTAGCTGAGTAGTAACATGATGGGAAAAGGGACATAGTCCAGAATCATTACTTAATTTATTCATATGTGAGCTTTTGTTTATCTAAAACACCTTCTTTACCTTTCACAAGTAGATTAACCTTAGAACACGTAGTCATATACATAATATATGACTGTCTTCTACCTTCTTAAACATCTTCCCACACTTCATATATATGTATGAGAAAAAGCAACAGCATGTTTTCTTCCCCTGTATATATTGGCCATTTGAAAGTGGTTTGCCAGAGTCTGTTTTTAATAGTCAAGGGCACAAATTTTTTTGTGCCCATTATGCATTAGTAGCTAAAATCAGATATATTATGAGTCCTAGGTGCCTTACATTTCCACATCTGGTGGATGAATGTTTCTCTGCTTCAGACTGCTTTGTGCTTGTTAGTGGCCAACGGTAACTGATTCCTCCAGAGTCGATGCATCTCTAAAGAATTATCAAGGATGTTATTTACCAAGTTAACAATGAATACTACTTTGGGCTGCAACAATAACCATAAAAAGACAATCGCATACCAATTTAAGAGCCTTGTTAAGTGTGCAAAAGAGAAAAACTTAAAATTATATGAAGAGTTACACATACCTATAGAGATCTTTCTCCTTTGCAATTTTTCAAAGTGGAAGATTTTTCTGCTTCCCACCCTAAAATTACTTCAAAACCAACATATGCCAAATAAAATGGTCTTTTCTCAGTTTCCCTTCAATATCATTTAAACCTATTTTACCTACAAAATGTCTCTCCAAGAAGCCTATTCATCCAGTATACAAAGGCAGCTAAAGTGGGGAAAGATGTTGGGGTGTCTGGAGATATTAGAGGTGGGCTATGGGTTTGAAGGACAAAATTAACTCTCTTGAAATGCTTGAATAAATGATTGAAAAAAACACTAGGAAAGGTGATACACTTTGTGGGGCACACAATAAATGCTGTGGAGAACATCTCCCAATGTTATGTTTTATTTGAATATTATGCTATTTTATCTATTGCCTTTTGTTTATGAAAAACTTGTCAGTTTCCTGAATCTCAAAAAATGTTTGAGACACTAATTTTTATGTTTAAAGATGACAATTTTAACCTTCTATACATGTTTCAGAAAAATATAGAAGTGTATCAGTAAACAGTAGTCATATGGGAAACATTTTGTGTAATAATTTAAAATTGTATTTTAATTGACCATAATATATATGTATGTGTTTATTTTTCTGTGTAGTTTATTTTTTTTTATTTTTACACTCAATATTATATTATTTTCAGGTGTACAGCATAATGGTTAGACATTTATATAACTTGAGAAGTGATTTCCTTGATAAGTGACACCGTACATAGTTATTACAATATTACTGACTATATTTTCTATGTTGTAGTGCACATCCCCGTGACTATTCTGTAACTGCCAATTTGTACTTAATCCCTTCACTTTTTTTACTCACCCTTCTCACCCCTCCCATCTGGCAATCATTGAACATAATATTTAAAGTACAGATATGACTGCAGTTTGAACTTATTTTTATATGAACAGCTTTCATTATTAGAGTACTTTATTTTATAGGTTGTTAATATTTATTGTTCCACGATCTAATTTCATACTTTTTACTATTTTCATTATCCATAGTATTTGAAGTTTCACAAAAGTGTATTTCATCTTTCTTGTTTTGATTATTTCAAGCAAAATGTACAATGAAAAAAATTCAATATAAACATTAAAAGGACATGTGTCCACTGAGGGTGATTTAATTTTTTAAAAAATGATTAAAGATGGGAGCTCTGATCTCAGGCTTGAATAGATATGGATCCTGAAATTAATTCTAAAAAATGAAGACAATATACATTTAGATCACCTTAAAAATCAAAAGGTATATATATTCCATATATTCTTCCCTTAATAGGAATACTAGCCCAATGTGTATCATACCAAAGCTTATCAACACTTTACAATTCAGGGGTGTCAAACTCATCTTCACGGGGGGCCACATCAGCTTTGTGGTTGCCTTCAAAGGGCCGAATGTAATTTTAGGACTGTGTAAATGTAACTACTTCTTAACTAGGGGCAAGGAGCTCAGCGCTGCCACTGGGTAGAAACAAAGTGCTGGGCGGGATAAAAAAAGGTGGAGGGTCGGATTTGGCCCGTGGGCCTTGTATTTGCCACCTGTGCTTCACATGATCTGACTTAGAAATTTACTGACAAAGGAGACGTACTTATCTGTGGAAAACTTTCTGGTATATTCTTTTGTTGATTTTAAGGAGTTGATTGTACCTGATTATCATTATACCTTGATTTGCAGATAAAGTTATAGAATTGTGGTATTTCTTTTAGCGTTGTCTTTGTAAGTATTTAGTAGATACAAAAAACATTCTGCTCCCAGTAGCATCAGCCCTTTAGGACTTTTGTGTACTTTCATATAGTCATTTTCCTCTCTATTTGTACAGTGGTGATAACATTGCCTATGCAATACTTCATCTGGCTATTTTTACTTTATATTAAGATTTACTGTAGAATTGTGCACCTGAAACCAATATAATTTTATTAACCAATGTCACCCTAATAAATTCAATAAAAATTAAATAAAATATTTTATAATAATAAAATACTTTTATAATAATCACAAAGCCTGCATAATAGTCTATTTAATGGATGTATAATAATTTACATGACCTCTTCTATGTGTAGTAATGAATAGCTTTATATAAAAATAAATTTCTAATTTGTTATTATATTCTTGGTCTAGATTTCCAGAAATAGCTCATTGGATTAAATGGAATGATCATGTTTCAATTTATGTTATACAATTCCCAAAACATCTATAAAATACAGTACTACCTTACCATTCTTTAAGCAAACCAGGGGTGGGCACACACTACCATACTTTCACCAGCTTCAGGTATTAATATTTTAAGTCAACACTTCTTTTATCAATAAACATATGATTATTTAGATTTATATTCCCTTTATATCTGCAAGTGGACACTCTTCCTTATGCTCATTTATAAGTCATTTCCATGTTTTTGAATTTCCTATTCTCATATTTCATCCATAAACGAGGTGGAGTATAGTGATGTGGTAAGAACATAGGTTTAGTAAGCTTCAGTGTAATCTAATACTTCATTGGCTTTGTGGCCTTTAACAAATATCTTAGCTTCTTTGATTCTCATATCCTTATATTCAGGATGAAAATAATAATATATACTTTATAAAAGTTTATTAAAAGTCAATCACATAATGTATAAATGCCCAGCATAGCAATGAGCAAATGCTCAGTAAATGTTGACTCTTTTTTTCTGATAAAATTATTTTCTCTCATAAGTACTTACTCATTTGTTTCATAAGTACTTTCATAAGTAAGAAACTTACTTTCATAAGTACTAAAAGAGCTATAAAATTAACAGGTGGATTGACCATGTCTATTGAGTAATTCATCATTAATTTTTATGCTCATATACCTGTGTTTTATGGTTTTTGGGCCATTGGTCATATTCACAATTTTAAAAATCTCAACAATTAACCTGAGGGGAAAGAATAAACATAAATACATTATATTACTTTTCTAGGATTAGCAAGCATAATTCTTGTGTCTTAGTAGAACCTAATGAAAAGAGAAGTGATAGCTAAATTCACAAGGCATGCAATGCAAGAGATATATTAGACATGACACAGTTTACTAATTTGCCAATCATTGATGGACATTAGTGGGTTGATGGATTTTTAAGCATTAACATACACCAAGATCATGAAGGATGATATCTTATCTTGTGAAAAATTCAGGCATCGGTTTTATTGAATTTACAAACTGCCTTCTTACAGGCAGCTAGTTAACTGTAATCAAACTCAAGCTTAAAAATACTGAGGGTTAAAATGACAGGCACTAATTAATTTTCCAATTAGTTAAGAATTGATTTGGGATGTCATTCTTAAACTGTTCTGCCATTTAAAGAGCCAATCATTTATGTTGACAGAATTTGCTTTGTGTTTAACATTTCTGTTAGGTCCGCAGTGTCACCCTATAGCTATCCATCATCATAGTTCTGACCTGGCCTGCCATATGTGAAGTGGTGAATGGTTGGTCAGCCTGCAAACATACAGGGTCTGGTGCAAATAATGCCCCATTTTTATTACAAAGTCTTCTATTCAAAAACCATAAGCATGTAATTCTGTAACATAACACTATTACACTCAAGCACACCACATGATATTTTAGATGTAATGTTCAAATTAAAACTATAAGTTATTACACCTATATTATTACCCTACCACCCCCTCTCAAGCAGGTGTCACTTCTGCTGGACCCCGTATATTATTCTTTTGAAAGGTAGAAAGTTGATATTAATAATTTTGATCAAATTCTGATTACCAATAACATAAAAAATGTAGTTTTTAAATATTCAAAGAGCACTGTGTAATAGAATGCTTATTAAGATGAAGGAATCCCAGCTTTGAGTGTGTGATTTTCAGAATGAACCTCAAATCTCAGATCTTCTACACATAAATGTTCTCATCTGAAAAAAGGAATATTAATATATTTTTCTACTTTGAATGATTATTTCCTACTTCAAAATGTATAATGTGCAATAATCTTGCTCTTAGCTTTGTACCTGGCATATACTAACTTCTTAATTTTCTATAAATTTTGAATGAAGTTCTGAATAAATAATTATATTCTTGAATCATTTCTTTCAACTCAAAGTAGAAAGGAACTCAAATAAAATGAATGATTCCTTCTCATTTGTTGTATAGACCTGTATCAGGAGGTATCAACCATCTAAAATGTTCTGTTTAATTTAAAGGCAGCACATCAATTTTGAATATTTCTTTATTCAATATTATTTTAATTTATTAACAGTTTGTTATCCAAATACCATACAAATACACTTTAAGTAGTAGATTACTCTTACAAAACATTCCTTTAATTTTGTCGTGAGAGGATGAATGATGTCTATTCTGAATGTATTTTGCAAAAGATACAAAATTTCAGAAAAAAATATGACCACATTTTTCAAAATATTTCATATATTAAATCCATTTTCTTAGGCCAGAGGAAGTGTAGCTGCACTAAAAAATTATTAGTTTAATTTTGAAACAAAAGATTGTATAAAAGCTTTGTGTCAGATATTTAACCTACTGAATGTGACTTCATTTTCTAAGTAATGTGTTATGATGACAGAACTTTCTCACTCTTGCTCCCTTCCGCCCAAAGAGGTGGTCTTCTAAGTGGACATAACATCGCAGACTATGGAGCTAGATTGTCTCAGTTAAAATCCTAGGTCTGCCACTTAGTTTCTGTGGCAGTTGATTAAGCCACTTGAAGTCCCTCTGTCTGTTTCCTCATCTGTAAGATGGGAATAATAAAAAGTCCTGTGAGGACTGATGATTCAGCATGAGCATTATTATTACAAGTATTTCTGCAGAAGGTTTAAAGGACCTTCCTTGAATGCTGAGGTAGACATCATCTACAATGTCTGTCTGGCTCAGGAATGCCCTTCTTCTTTCTGGGGTTTCCTGGAAGGTGATTTATGTAAGGTGCCTCACAACCTTCTGGCCTCCATATTTATGCCCATTTGAAGTGGGCATTTCACCCAAAGTGATCCAATTGGATTCTCTTTCTTAAAAATTTAAAATTTGGTAGAGAGATTGAAAGTGAGTGACTGGGTGTGAAGAGAGAAAAAAGAGAGAGAGAGAACACCCCAAACTAATACATTTTTTATAGGCTAAATAAAACATTGTCATACAAGTTTTAGGTCTATGAGTTGGGCCTGTTCTATCTTCCACATGTATGTAAAATGAAGCAAATTCATAAATAAAAGCAAAATAAGAGACAGAAAGAAAATCTGGCAAATTTAAATCCCTGGTTCTACCATACCTGAGATTCTTATTATATATTCTCTTTTTTTATTGGTGCTGACAAAATTTTTTTCTAATAACAAGTAACAAAATTCTAACATAAGCACAATTACATGAAGAAAAGTAAATAAAAACCAGAGAAATAATACCTAAAATGGCAGATCAGGACTAAAGTGAAAGTAAGGACGTAGATACAGGAGTCACAAAGTTTCCATATAATTATTAAATTTGAGCCACAGATTCACTCTGGACTTCTTGATGGCCAAAGAAAAACATGAAATTTAACCAATCTAACCAAATACGTTACATATATACACGAGAAACAAAAGGGAAACTGCTATATTAGGTCAACAACATTTCTTGATTTATAAAAGTTTCCTTTTTAAAATAAGGAATACTGAATGTCTTAAAAAAATCTTTAAAATAAATAAAATGCTAGGTTTTGTTCCAGTGATTCAGCCCTTCAGTGTAACTTGAGGATATAACAAAGTCAGTTAACTAATCGAAACTGAGAGGTTAATACAATCAACAAGTTAGCACATGTTAGCAGCTTGGCTATGGAATGGAGTCTAGGATAAAAAGAGCAATGAGTGGCTTGCATATACTTAAAATTATCTCCCACCAACAGAAATTCTCTTAAACTGGAATTTTGATAAAAGTAAAACATGAGACAATTCAAAGTTGTGTGGTATGGTTAGTCTGAAATGCAAGTATTTTGGTTGGGAATATTGTATATCATATTGGTAATTAATTAATAAGACTAGTCAAGATTTTTGCCAGCAAGATAATCATTTGCATTGGCATGGAAATAAAAGTGCAAGGAAGGATGGCATGCCTTAACATAATTTCTACATGAACATCAACATTATCCACCTAAGTGCCAAAGTTAAAAACATGAACACTGGTTTTATTCTTAAAAAAAAAGTTTTATTAATATATAATTACCTACATAAAATGTACCCACAGTAAATGTAAAGTTCACTATTGTAACTACCTCTCTCTGCCATTACCTAAGTTCTGGCCATCATCAATTCTTTTTTTTAAATGTAATAATATAAAATTATTTATTTTATATCAACAAATATTTATAGCATCTGTTTTTAAATTAAATTTATTAGAGTGACATTGGTTGATAAGGTCATATAAGTTTCAAGTATAGATGTCTATGATACATAATCTGTATATTGCGTTGTGTGCCCTCCGCCCAAAGTCAAATCATCTTCTGTCACCATATATTTGACCCCCTTCACCCATTACTACTTCTCACCCCTTCCCTCTGATAACCACCATACTGTTTTTATCTGGCTCTTTGGGTGGCCTTCCAGGTTACTTTCCTATTTCTATTTTTGTGTTTATCAATCTTACTTCCATACTGCAAATAGTCATTTTTGTAAAAACAAGTTATATTCTAGTTATCCATTGCAACATCACAAGTCACCTAAATTCAGGGCTTAAAGTTAGTATCATAATATACTTTGCTTATAAATCTGCAATTTGGGCAGGGATTGGAGGGAAAGGCCTCTGCTTCAAGCAACATCAGAGGAGTATGCATAGAAAGTTTAGAATAACTTCCCAGCTGGTTCATTCATGTGGATGGCAAGTTAGTTCTGGTTAGAAGCTTGGCTGAGGGCCAGAGATTTTAGTTTCTCTCCACATGGACATTGTGGGCTGCTTGGAGTTCCTTCACAATGGTGGTTCTTTTTTTTTTTTTTTTTTTAGATTTTACTTATCTATTTTTAGAGAGGGAAGGGACGGACAAAGAGAGAGAGAGAGAAACATCAATATGCGGTTGCTGGGTGCCATGGCCTGCAACCCAGGCATGTGCCCTGACTGGGAATCGAACCTGTGATGCTTTGGTTTGCAGCCCTCGCTCAATCCACTGAGCTACACCAGCCAGGGTGGTGGTTCATTTTTAAGAGCATCTGCCCCAGAGGCAGGAAATAGAGATTACCTGGAGAGGTGAATTCCTGGAAACTGTCAAAGCCTCACCTCCACTGCATCCTATTGGTCAAGCAGTTATTGAGCCTTTACTCAATGGGACTAGTGTGAGAGAATTTTGGGCCATGCTTTAAACCTGCCACACTTAACATATCATTTCTCTGTTTAAAATTCAGTGTCTCTATTATATATTCAAGAATTTGACAAAAGAAACACAATTCTTCATACTATTTATACAGTTTTCTCTGTCCCTCATTTTTTTCTACTTTCATGTGTTGCATTTACACTGTTTTTTTTTTTTTTTCATTCTTTTCTATGTTTTAGTTACAGGGATTTATGTTCTACTGTTCCTTAACATTCTACTATGCCATTATTGCCTCTCTAACTCCCACTCACTCTTCAGAGCTCAGCTCAGATGTCCACTGTTCCGGAAACAGTTACATAGTCACTGCCTCTGCATTTCACACCCCACCCCTACAAAGTCGGAAATAGATGTCTCTTCTATGGATCCTTGTACATATAAGTAAATAACATTTTTTTTATTATATTCCACTTATTATATGCCTTTACCACTAGATTATGTGCTTCAAAAAGACAAGTATGGCGTCTGGTTTGTCATTGTATTCTCAAAGTTTATTGAGTAGAATAAAAGGAAAAAAAATGACCAAATTTATTCATTATCAAGTATAGAAGTGATTTATTTACACACATACAAGACCGTTGCAGTTTATGTAAGGCATGCGCTCCTGGAGACCTTCCATAATTTAAAGAAATGACTTATTCAAGACTAATTTTCAAATATAAATTAATATAAACTTGAGTTGGTGTAGTCTCAGGGCGCATAATTATATAGCTATGATTGATAGCAAGTTGTTATTCAAATACTTTTTAAATGTTCTCATTATTATCTAATATTTTTAAGTACTTTCTTCTCAGTGAGCAGCAGGGTGTTTTTGGCCTTGTGTGTTATTGCATTTAGCCTCTATTACAAAGTTACTGGCAGTAGGATAGGTTTTTTTAGCACTAACACTAGTATTAGCAAGAGTATTTTGTAAATGCTTGAATGCCATCATTATGTAACATAAAAATATTTTTCATTATCCTATACATAACTGTTTAAAAAGGGCACAAAAGTCACTAAATATATGAACTTGCACAAGTTCATACACACACACACACACACAATGATCCTCATTATGTGCAGGTTCTGTGTTTAGAATTTGCCTGCTTACTAAAAGTTATCTGTAGTGCTGAAGTACATATTTGCAAGGCCTTGGCCAATCATTTGTGGACATGTGCCTGCAGACAGTAGCAACAAATTCATCACCTAATGGCACATATTCCACCCAAGGTCAAATAAGTTGACACTGTGTCTTTTGATTTCAGCTCTCATACTGAAAACACTCTTCTTTGGTGATCTATTTAGTGCCATGTATTCTGCATTTTGTGCTTTTTGTTGGCGATTTTACTGTTTGAAGTGGTGCCCAAGAATAGCGGTGAAGTGTTGTTTATTGTTCCTAAGTATAAGAGTGCTGTGATGTGTTCTGTGGAGAAAATGCATGTGTCAGATAAGTTTTGTTCAGGAATGAGTTATGGTGCTGTTGGCTGTAAGTTCAAAGTTAATGAATCAAAAATATATATTAAATGAGGTGTCATTACACAGAAATCACATAAAACAAGGTTATGTATTGCTTGATTAATGATGTGTTGTGACCAAAGGCTCACAGGAAACTAACCCTGTATCTCCTCTTTGGGCGTGATTCCAGTATTGGCTAATTCAGTGTTTGTGGTAACTCTACAGAATATAACAACAAATGACTGTAGTCCACTGTATGACCAAAATATGATTCTCAGGATACTGATAAAGGATAAGATTACTTCTGTTTAATTTATAAACTGTTTTGCCAAAATGCTATAGTTAAAACATGATTTATATGTCACTTGGCCTATGAAATTAAAAATGATGGATATTTGAAATAATCTTCCATCCCGCTCACAATGCTTCTCCTTTTGTGTGTAAAGCAAGACTATTAATATTACAAATCATGATATTTCAATATTACATGATTCAAAAATATGAAACTATAACTAAAATGTTTAATATACATATTCATTTTATTAATTAAATGAATTACTTTTATTAATTGAAACTATTTGTCATATTTTAAAAAATATTATATTTCCTATAAGTGCTACTTGAAGAAGTCTTTGTATTTTCTTTGCTATCAAAAGACATTTGCTAAGTGGAGATGATTAGTTGGTATGAAATGTAAAATATTTAAATTTTAATATTTATTGAAGTAGAATACTATCTACAATAATGAAAACTGAAGATGGAATCAGATAAGGTATTGGATCAAATTAATGTGAGTAAAAATACAGGTATATTATATTTTTTGCATGCTGATTATGCTACTAAAATGCTTTCAAGGTTCATTTGGGGGGTACAGATGGAAATATGTGACTCAAAATGGAAATGGGTTATGTATCAGTCTGCTTGACTGACATGTGCCCTATGAATAGTATGTGACAGATATGGAGATATACAGAAGATACACAAACATGTTGCCATCACTATATTGTATCGATTCTTGTAAATCATGGTAAAAAATCTGATTGTGATTTCCCTCACATTTTTATCATTAATTGCTCCATGGGAAAATAATTAGCATACTCATACTCAGAGAATTAGGCTGGAAATCATAAAGTAGGTTTGGTGGGAACTGAAGCTTACTGCTACTACATTGCTGCCAAAAGATAACTTTCTGTCTGTTTAATAATAATGTTACAGTGAATTGGGTATATCGGTACAAATACTTGATGATTCACTGGAATATTCTAAAATCTATTTCAGATACATTCCAGGCAGACATGATTACTTACAGTAAAGCAGTGGTGATTGAATAAGTTTGGACTGGAAAAACTGAAAAATACATTCAGATGCTAAAAATACAAAAATATAACAATCCAAATTATTATAAATATCCTACTTGGAACCATTTGAAAGTCTTAAAAAAGTAATTTTGAAGAACTCTGATGATTATTCAATCTCTTGAATAACAAACTTATCAAAAAATAAAAAATATGTTTCCTAATGTAATCCATGGCATGTAGTTCACTCCTGTAAGTGCCAGTTTATCCCAGGATGCCTCTGTAATGCATAACACTGACGTTCCTTGTACAGCAAACCCTAATGAATAAACTCTTTATCTTTCATTTTAAGCCATAAAATATATTCCATGGGATTACATTAGATTTGTCTAATGACATGTGAAAATGTATCCTTAAGTAGCACCATGGAAATTTAACCAGACCCGATACATACATGAAAGTAATGAAAAGGTTCTTTGACTTATGGGAAAGAGCTAACTTCTCTTCAAAGTATGGGGGAAGAACAGCGAAGTAATAGGACATGCTGGATAATTTTTCTACTTGATGTAGCAGAATTTTATTTTCAATAAACATTAAGTACATTAATTTGAAAAACATGTTATGGGTATCGGGAAAAGCCAGACAAGATCTGTGGTTTTGAGACATTTCAGATATTGTAAAGCAAAAATTTGTGCCCCTTTGTCATCCTTCATCCCTCAAGACTGCAAACAAAAAAATAACCTGTAATTTTTCCAGATAAAAGAAAGTATCTACTAACCAGCTAAGCACAATGTGTATAATAAAATCATGGAATTAGTCTGGCTTTCATCTGATAAAATACTTCAGAAAGGCCAGTGATGCTTTTAATGAGTGGCCTTGAGCAATTCATTTAACATGTTTCAGCCTCCATTTTACTCTTTTCTAATCTAAAAGATTAACTCGCATCTATTTCCCAGCATTGTTGAGGCTTAATTTCATTTGATTCAAAAGCCTTTGGGCTTTTTTCGTGATCCACTGTGTTTGGTTTCAGAAAGTTCTGAACTGTCAAAATTAGTCATACGAAAGTGATGTCAGAGAATATTTCCTTTGCCTAAGGCTTTGGTTCTTATATTTTGTTTAAATTTCATGCTGTGATATGTACTCTAAATATCTTTAGTAATATATACATATGTCACATACTTCTTTTGATATAGGCTGTCCTAGGAAGTTCTTCATGACTAATATGGTTTTCTTCACCGGCTTGAATTGCAATTCAACCCACAATGAGGAAAACATCAGAGATTCAATTCCCCTCTGTCAAAGCCCTTGGGCCTTACCTGTGTAGAATAAGTTCTTATGTATAATGACCATGTGCAAGAGAATCTGTAATGTGCTGTGTCAGTTTCAAACACAGTTTTTAATTCAACCTCAATATAATGACATGTATAATCAGTATCCTCATATAGCAGTGTGGAAAAGCAATGTGATAGAGGCATTATGATTACAGGAAACCAATAGACTGAGAAAAAGATAAGCAACTCTTTTTAATTCACAATGATCTATGCAAAAAAACAATGGATTACATGTTCATCCACACTGATGCTGAAAATATGTTTTTGACTACAAGACAAGTAGACTATAAATCCATTTCTCCTGAATTGTTTTGTGTTATAGATTGAATGTTCGTGCCCCCTCCAAATTCAAGTGTTGAATGAAGCTCTAATCCTTAATGTGATGGCATTGGGAGGAGGGGCCCTGAGGATAGATAATTAGAATTAGATAAAGTCCTGAGGGGAAGGCACTCATGATGAAATTAGAGGTCACATGAGCACACTGGGAGACGTTTGCTATCTACAAGCCGAGAGAAGACCTCAGAACATAACCTACTGTACCAGCACTTTACAACAGACATGTAACAGGTCAGAACTGAAGTAACTCTTGTTCTGCCTTTTCCTCTTTAACACTGCTGTGCTATCATTGTTTATTTCAAATATAATTATAGGAATAAGTAGATCCCAAGGGCTGGAGACACAACCTATATCTGAACTGAGCTTAATGATTCGGGATCGTTAAGTGGTTGTTCTCTAAGTAAATGCTCATAGCTAAGTCCATGTGGGTTGGAGGCTGGCTGTACAATTGGGATCTTGAAAAGTTCACTTGATATAGAAGGAATGTTTATTAAAAGATAAGTCACTTTTTAAGTCAAACCTTAATTTGACATCTTTATTATTAAAGCTCAATAGTAATCAACAGTTGCTTAGAACTTAAACTAACAAAGGATTTTTATAGAGGAGCATTTATACTTGACATTTAGAGAACTGAAAAATGTAGTGCTTTAAAAAATATTAATTTCAGTAGGTGTTATTTTTGTTTTTAAATTTTCTATATGTAATGCACCCCTTTTATGCTTATATCTGCTTACCTACACATGGTTCTCACCTTTTTTATATTCTAATTAGATAATATTAATAAGTAGATGGTATACTGTCAGATGCTCTTACTAGATGTTATCTCTCACTATTATACTATTATTATTAAAATAACATTATGAAAGAACACTCTTGTACAAAACATTTTCTGCCTCTGTGACTTTTCTTTTTAATAAATTCCTAAAATCAGAATGTTGGTACATGAAGGTTCCCGGGAGATGCACCAATGCTTCGGGAAGAAGTGCATACTCGCACATAGTAGGTATTGTTCTCGAAGAATATTCATTAACATTGCAAATAAAAACTGCCATTTCATTTAATTTGCTCTTTTTTAAATCACTGATGGAATTTAAAAACTATTTATTGACTTCTCACATAATTTATTTTAAAATTTTATTTTAATGTCTTTTGCCCACTCGTCTATTTGGATATTTCTCTTATATTCATTTTTCATAGAGATTAGTCTATAGTGTCTTTATTAGGACCAGTAACAACTAGCTTGTCTTGAGGGCCAATTATGTAGTATTTAAGGGGATTTTGTTCTTTGAGTCTGAACTAAAGTGGATATAAAATGTGTTTCTGCTTCAATCTATGGTAAAACTTTGTATTTGTAATTATTATATATATGACACTTGTATAGAAAATGGCTCCAGATAACAATTGTGTTAGTTAAAATTTGTCTCCAAAGACCTATTGTAATAACATAATTCACAGTAGTACTGTAATACAATGAAGACGAAAGCTTTGTAAGTGATGGTGTGAACTGACATAAAGAAGGACCTTGATCTAGTTGACATCTAGTAGATAAACTCTAGAGTAATAAAGGGTAAGTAAGTGGAAAAACTTCAATAAAGAGTCAGATAGAGAATAGGCCAGTAAATGCCCCTGACATCTAGGCAATTTATAGTACTTGGCCATATCTCACTTTTCTGCATCAGTTGTCCTACTTGTTTTTATGTCTGTGGCTTCCTTTTCTCTGCATTAGTACTGTCTATTGTACATTCCTGAATTGGAATTTCCTCAACAGCTATGGTACAGTGATTGACCAATACTTTTGAAATATTGAAAAGGTAATCTAATTCCAGATGCACTGCTCTTCCTTGTTGCTTTCTGTGATTGCAAAGGCAGTGTTCTTTTGCTGATCTCTAGTTCAAAGGTGCTGGGAACAGCAAAGGAAAGTGACAACAACATCAGTTTGGCTATGAGTGCTGCCTAATGGTGTGTTAAAACTTTGCAATGAAGAATAAGTTGCTGACATGATGCCTCCTGAAGAGACACACAAGTGCTGACTCCCTTGTTTTAAATTGGTCAGTTGTGTCCTATAAAATTTGGCATGAGAAATACTTTTCCCTTTCAGATTACTCTAGACATAAAATACCTAACCAAGCAAAATCCAGATTGTTCATGTGTGAGAGAATGCATCTCTTCCCTTTAGGGGAAGGATTTTTTTTTTTTTTTTGCTTTTTCAAACCATGTTTAATGTTCTGTTTGGTAAACATGTTCTAAGGCAATCCTTTGGTCAACCAGATCAGTGAGATTACTGCTTTGTATATAAGAAAGTAAACAGCAGGATAGGATAACATGAGACATAGGAAATATGAAGAGGTAAGAAACGAGTAGTCTTTTGACCCATGAGGTCCAAAAGAAAGATTTTCATTGGAAAAAATAGAAATAACCAGAGGCCAATATTAAAAATGAATAAACAAATACCTGAAGAAAGGCAGAGAAGGGAAGTGGGAAGGAAAGAATAAAGGAAGAAAGTAAGAAAGAAAGGAACTCAGAAAGCCATTCTAGAAACAGGAAATCCTTAGATTTATAAAGACCGAGGGAATCATTCCACTCTAAGTGGCTTAGCTGTTCTGAAACTCATTGTAAACATATTATAGCAGCTGTAATTCATATATGTTAATTTATATATATTAGTACAGTGTCAAAGCATCTTGTAGTTTATAAAGTGGAGAAGGGTTTTCAGGAACTACTATAAAGAACACATGGACAAAACCAAGGGGGAGGGTGGAAGCAGGGGAGGGAGGTGGGTTTGGAGGGGGTGGCAGGGAGGGGTGGGGAGAAAATACAGACAATTGTAATTGAACAGTAATAAAATGATTAAAAAAATGTAAAGTGGACTCCAAATGAAAACATATGTATTTGTAATACACATTTTTAATTTAAATCAATAGGTTAAGGAAATGAACCATTTATTGATTAATCAAGTACAATATAGTGCCTTAAGAGTATAATATTATTTTATCTATTTTTGAAAGATGAAAAACCAGAAGCTTAGATAAATCTATGTTACACAGTTATACTGCTAGGAGGTAGAAGAAGTGGAAGTTCAACCCAGGTCTGAATTTTTAGCTAATGACCTTAATCATTTTTAACTACCTTGCATCTTTTTGTACCAGGATTTTAATTTAGTTGTCATTCAGTCTCTTGGTAGAAAAGCCAAAATAATTAACTAGAGTACATGAAAACATAAAAATTACCATAGCACAAGGCAGACTATAGACAATTACCACAAGAAAGGCTGAAAGGAGAGAGGGTTCACTTTGGCCATGGCTTTATTAGCAACGTGAACTTTGAATAACCTTGGAAGATGGGCACAATTACAGTAAGTAAAGATGGGAGGAAAGGCATTTTAGGCATAGGGACAAACAGTAGAAGCAGATACACAAAAGGTGGTGCCTACTGGGGAACAGTGACTAGTCCAGTTGTACTAGAAAATGAGTTATAAAGAGAACTGCAATGAGAGGTAACATTAGGTAGACTCAATAGTTAGAGTATGGAGAACTTTGATACTGGGGAGAAAGGCAAAAATTTACTCTGTAAGCATTTGAATTTTTCTGACAATTGGAATGCCATAGTCAGAAGGCTCTTTTTGAAAAATAAATTCGGCCATACAATGCAATATAGATGAAAACTGGAGATGCCAGAGGGCAAAGTTACCAAGTAGACATTTTTACAAGGACACCAATTAGAGACACTTAGAATAATATGAAAAGTCTTATGGGAAAGAGAAAGTAATTAGAACTGAAAGCCTACTATGAACAGCATTTTTCTTGGTACCTGGATGACTAAATATATTATATCATTTACATGTTATTATCCCTGTGTTATGGTAGTGTCCTTAGAAACGAAGACAAATATAGGAGAGGGATACTGCGGAGAAAGAAGAAACATAATTGACTGTGAGATGTTATAAAAAATTTATAGTCAAAGATAATTTTGAAGCTTCATGTCCAGAGTTCTAAACAGTGCTATCTTGAGATGGTTTCTGATGCAGATAATGAAAACCACTCGGAAATCTTGAATCTGAGATGTCAGTTTATGTCTCGTAGGTACAGTGGCTGATTATGAGTCTAGTCAGGGAGGATGGGATCAGGTAGGGCGTTCAATCAATGGTGAAACAATAGCACTAAATGCTTTATCTCATATTTCCCATTACAATCCTATAAATAGATAACATTATTTTGAGAATTTATTCACTTATTAGTCAAATTAGATAATAGCAACTATTTAGGTATTTTAGTGGAAAACGGACTTGATAGATAATACACTTACAGAACTTTGCTAGGACTGAAAGTAAACTCCAGAGAAAACCACTGCTGGATGTGAGGAAATGAGGAATTATTAAAATGACAGGAAGATGTTGGTGATTTCTATTGCTTGTAACATGAAAGCAGATAATTTTTCAGGAGTTCTCCTGAAGGTCCTAACATCTTCCTAGATGCCTGATGTCCCACTCCACATATAGTTGTTGCCATTAGAACAGAATAGTGGCTTCTCAATCTCCTAATTCTTGTACAAGTTCTTTAACTGATTGTAATTTGAATCTGACCTCCAAAGGCAAGTGGGTCTGGGAAATGCATTCTCTAAGCTTCAAACCTCTGAGGAAAGAAGTTAGTGTTCACTCTTGATTGGATACACCTAACACAACTTGAATTTGGTAAATAAAATAATTTGTCTAAGGGTTTAGTTGCAAAGTAATGAAAACAAGATTTCAGACCAAGTTTATTTAACCTCGGAAGATACAATTTTAACTAGTAGATGGTACAACCAATGGATCAAGGACAATGCTACAGAGGGCCATAGCCAGATTGGTAAACAATACTTTGGCTGTGACATGAGAGAGTGAATGAAAGGCTTTGGTAATCAGACTATCTAAAGGACCCCAAAAAGTCCTCCAGTATAGAGTCACCTTTAACCATCTTTTAGACCTAAAAAGTTCAAAAGCACCCTTCCAAGTTAGAACAGTCTATCCACATTTTTGCTCCTTTCTCTTGATATGAATGTGATGGGGTCTAAAATGTCACCAAGTGATTAAGGGAAAAAGTTAGTAGGGTAAGAGCTGGAACTCACCACATCTCTTTCCCTACTGCAGGTTACAGTCCTCTACAGGACCAGATGCATGGGCTGAAGGGGTCTTACATTTGAATGAAAACTGGATCATGCATGAATACCAAATATTAGAATTAGTGGGTTAAAGTTGATTAGAAATTTCTATTATCTAAGAGTGGAAATCAAACTAATGACATTGACACTAGTTTCTATTTTAGGCCAAGGGAAGATCACCCCACTGAATAAAATTTAAAGAGGGAATAAGAGGTAAAAATGTACTTGCATTTGACCACATTATACATATTGTATGATCAAAACACTAATGACATAAATATTTAGGAAACTTAAGCCAGCAAAGAATGTAGGCACTGACTGAAAATAAAGAGAAATAAGGAATAATGGGGAAAAATCTCACTGCATTTCACAGATTATTAAATATACTAAGATTAACCTGTTTTAGTCATTTTGATAGAATCAGCAAGGATATCTGGGGTCTGAGAGACAGGGACAAAATATACAATGTGATCCAAAGGCTATGTTGCTTTTATATAACATGACACAGAATATTTTTATTTATTTGTAATTCTTTTATCTTCATGTATGTTTCACTTGCTTTGGTGCTCAAACTACTAAGAATGTCATCAAGTAAATATCATGTTTGCTACATCTTGCCTTTTCTTGCTTAGACAAAATCTTGTTCTTTGCTCTTATGTTTTCACAGTATTATTCTATCACTAATAAGATTTCATTGACATACTGTACATTTGAGAAACTTTAAAATAGTGTTTACTATTCATTTTAGCTGCAAAACATGCTAATAAGTGCATTTTAATTTACTTTTTTCCTCCTAACATGTTCTGACAAGTTTTAAATGAAAAAAATTACTAAAAATGAAAACAGGAAATCAGAGGTGGAAAACCTGAGTGTTTTTTTAAAGTTTGTAGTTATGGCATAAATCTATGTGAATATTACAATTTGGATTTAAAGCAGCTACATATGTATATATATATCATATGTATGTTATATATAGCAACCACATATGTACATATATCTATATTGAGTTGGTACATACATACACACACAGAGTCTATCCATCAATTATTTTTAATCTACTGTCTAAATGTAAGGATTTAGATGAGGTTAACTTCAACCTCCTCTTTTTTAGTTACAAAATGCTAAAAGATATTACTTTTAAAAATCAATTGTATGTAGTGATTTTTGTCAATACACACATGATATTTTGACTGTCTTTGAAGAAATGCATATGAATTTGAAGTAGTCTTTCAATATCTACTGTAATTATTAACAAGGCTGATATTTAACTGGCACAGTTATAATATTTAAATAATCCCATACTGATTGCTAAAACTCCACCCTCAGACTCACACTGTTGCAGGTGCCACCACCCCTCCCCCACCCCGCTCTGGACTGAGGGGTAATACAAGAGCGGGAGGGGCCGCTAACACTGCGGGGCCTGAAAAACTCTTTCCTAACGTGTTTGGATTGGCTGATGCCTGAGTTATTCCAGTTGTTAACTTTAAATTGCTTCTGATTGTTACAATTACAAATACAGGAGAATACTTAGAATAAAATATGTGTAATACGTTAAACAAAACTTTTTATAAGGCATTCTAATGGTCCGCAAAGATTATTAGCTGCTTAAAGATTTATTCCTTTTTTTTATTCTGCAATACTCCCTCTTGCTGTCTAATTGTTTTGTTTGAACTGGCCACAAATATCTTCTGTAGGCCAAATAGCATATTATATATTTGTCAAAAATCATACTTTATTAACCTATAACTGTGTTTACAAAGCCTCTAAGACCCTTTTGGATGGTTCTGACTGCTTGCTTTATGTTCATTTTTTTCTTTAATGTGGTATATTTTTCCAGTTTTCTGATTTGTATTGCATGCATATATGATATATATGTATATTTCTCATTTGCACAAATGAGGAATATACTAGAAAGGACATTCAGTTCTGATTCTTTAATCCTCATGTTCCTAGAACATCTGGCCTTACTGACCTTCTCACACATATACATTATTTGTTCCAAACTTATTAAGAGAACAAACCTTGTTTGCTTCATCAAATCTAGTTCTTGGTAGATAGTGGTAATGATAGAACAGCACAGTATTTGATCCTAGGTGGACCCTCATTCCTGCTCAACAATTCATTTTAAATTTATCTTATTGCCACTCTCTTCCATGCTTACATTCCAGAGAACTTTCTATAACTAAATTTCTCAGTTAAACTTGGTTTCTCACAGGGATTCAATTCTCCTTAGATTAGGTAGGGTCTTGTGAGCTGGAACTGAATGGAGTATTTTACTCCTTAGATATTTCTTTATGCTCCTTACATAAAAGATGAAAATAACCTTCACATAAACTGAAATAACCTTTTTTCCTTCATCAAAGGCATGTCTCTCTCCCCCCTATTCATCCCCTAAAGCAAGTGTTATGCAAAGCTCGTTTTTTTCTTAATATGAGGTTTTTGCATTTTCATCTAACAGAATTTCAAGTTTCTTTTCTATGAGAAGAGCTCCAAGTATATACTCTTCTTAACATTGACTGCCTTCCAACAATCTAGATTTACATGTACTATTGCTAATGTGACATCTCCACCAGGATGCACTAAAAATGTAAATAAAAAACAAAGCTTAACCCTTTCCCAATAAACCAAGCACTCATCTGGAGTTCATCCTGATAGCTACCTGCTCCTTGGTATTAATGGCACCGTGACCTACAGAAACCCGGAGCTCACCTATCAAGATGATTAACTTTTCCTTCTATGTCTAACACTCTTCTCTCATAATATCTAACGAATAGTAAGTCCCGTTGGTTATTCATTTGTGAGAAATTTTAATAGCTGCAGTTTTATCACTACTCTCACACACAACACACACACACACACACACACACACACACACACCTACCTACCACCTCAATCTTTCATTTCTTCTGATAACACTGTGGCCCTTCCCTGATCATTTCCCACCTGGGCTATTTGCAACAGTGATCTCATTTTCCACTTGGCCTAGTAAGTGCTGTAATGAGCAATTATACATAATTTAATGAATAAGGCAGAGTTTAAATGATCTCACTTTTATAAATGAAACTGTTGGGTTTTTACTAATATAGTTTTCTAACTTTTTCTTTTACTACTTTGCTTCCTTCATTTGTACTTTCATGTGGACTCCTCATTTCATCTCATTATGCATTTCCCATCATGCTGTCCCTCCCTCTTGCTATAAAAGCCTTCACTGTTTTTTGAAGGGCAGCCCCAAAACATTCTCACGTATGAAATTTTTATAAAAATTAAGATCCAAATCCTTCCATCATTCAGAATTAATCACTACCTTCTTTGAATTTCCTACCACTTAATACCACTCTAATATGAATTGTCATATTCTACATTATTATAGTTATTTATGCAGATATTTTTCTCTCTCCTATATATGCTATTAATCTTTGATTGAAAAGATGATTTCCAAATGATTTTGATGTGTCTCAAATCATTCAAAAGACCATGTTTCATACCTGGAATAAATTAACCAATATTTTCCAGTGATACGGACAACTTTCACACAGACACATAAATTCCATAAAACAAAATATTCAGCCAACTTAATTAAAATGGACAATTTAGCTAAATAGTCATACACATGAATACTTTGGAATCATGTCAAAAAAGCAAGTGGTTAACTGATAGAATGATTTCACTCAGCACTGGTTCCACACTGTAAGGACAGAGAGAGAGAGAGAGGGAGGTCAGGCAATTGAAGACTGTGACCTCTGACATTCTGAGTTGTTGTTGCTGTGATGTTTCACACATGTAATGGTAGCTTCAAGAAAATAGGGCGCTTTTATTGGATTACATTTTATACTGTTTGAAAATAATCCAGAGACCACATTTTTTAGTGTCTTGGAAACAAGACTCTAATTTTCTTGCCAACACTGTGCTCTCCCATTTGTTAACAGCATCTATTATTAACTGTCACTTTAATAGATATGAAATGTCAGAAACACAGTTCTAATGGCAGCATGAAGTTGTCTAATTCTAAATGATTTTCATCAAAATATATTTATTTGAGTTGACAGTGGCATTTTATGATGTAGGAATTTGAGGGATGCTTTTTTTTTCATTTTTATAAAGTGTATTTTATTTTGGTCTTGTCTCTAGCTGTGAACCAGCTCATTTTCTTGTGAGCATTTTTCATCACAAAAATGAGGGTCACAATTTTAACTATTTGTAAGGGTTGAGTAGTTTGATGCATGTGAAGATTTTTCAAATGGTTATTGGCCTACAATAAGCATTCATTAGGAGATAATAAACATAATCATATTTATTAATAATTGCACTCCCTAGGTTTTTTTGACTTCTTATTCATATCAGCAATTACCCTCTTTTCTTTTTTTTAAAGATTTTATTTATTTATTTTAGAGAGGGAAGGAAGAGAGAGAGAGAGAGAGAAACATCAATGTGCGGTTGCTGGGGGCTGTGGCCTGTAACCCAGGCATGTGCCCTGACTGGGAAACGAACCTGCAATGCTCTGGTTCTCAGCCTGCGCTCAATCCATTGAGCTATGCCAGCCAAGGCAATAATTACTCTCTTTAGACTTTGTCTGAAATCAGAAATGTGCACAAGTTTTCTTATTTGGAATCATGATGCTATCAAAGATAAATTTTGCAATAATTGCTACACTGTGTGTAGTTTTGCCATTTATACATCTGAACTAATTAATTTTTATAAATAGAAAACAAAACTTGTCTAAAAGTGTTTTAATCAATATTTGACTATATACAGATATGACTTCATTCTCTTTAATTTTAGTAAATTAATGACACTGTACATTGTTTTCTAATTACTCTAAAATATTAGAATTCTAATGCAAGGGGGTTGGTTATAGTTTTAATAACTTGGATGAAGATTTAGTGTGTTTATATTTTTGGATTAAACTCTGGAGAAGCAAAAAAACAATCAACCAGTCAAATACAAGTAAAGTGACACAAATTATTTACCATATCTTAAGAAACACAGCTATTTGGAACACTGGGTTAGGAGTTAGGAGGCCTGTGTTCTAGTCAAACACCTCCTTTAAGTAACTCTATGTTTTGGGGAAAACCATTTAATATCTTTATACCTTATTTTTTTCATGTGATAAAGTATAGCTAGAACTATATGGTTCTGAGGCAACTTTTCAAAAACATTCAACTGTTCACACTTTAACCATTCTACTTTCTGGAAAGGTCATGCAGCAGAAGCTTTTAAGCTAGGGTAGCACCTATTTCATGAGGAACTTGTCTTGTGACACCTGGAACTGGTTGTTGAGCTGCCATGAGGATGTTCTTTGGAGATGAGTGCCCCACACTGCCAGGTGTGCATAATTTGTTCCTGTTCTGTGTCTTTCTGAGTCTACTGGTATCAAATGTTACCTATACTAGTCTTGTGAGTGTGAAAATTTAAGAAAGCTTACAAAGACCCTCAGTAGGTAATTCATACAGTATATAGACGTGGGACCGACTTTCAGACCGTTGCTTCAATTAAAGAAAGGCACTGTGAAATTAAAGAGAATGGTAAGGGAAATTCTCTCAGAATGTTCTACGTACATAGAAGGGCCAGTCCATCTGTGGCTTGCTGGGAATGCTTTGTGGCTTATCACAAAGTATAATTCTTTGTGAGTGAATAAAGACTGGAGAGAAGCTAAAGAAAGTACCAAGAAGAAATCCTACTCAGATCCCTTAACTAATATGAAAAAGAATTAAAACTCAGTGAACGGTGTCTAAAGTATACATGTATATGGACTTTTCTTTACATTATAAAATCATGAGGTTTTTATGTGGGCTTATCCACTCCATAATATTTTCCAAGACCTACCTACACTCTTTCCATCTTTTCAGTATGCCATGCTTAGCACAGCACATTGGTACTCTGCTGTTAGGCAAGCACTTTTGAGTTGCAGTGTGGCATCTTCAGATACAGCTGTCCTGTTCACATTTATGGAGGAAAGACTGAAAACTTGGTCTAAGGAAGCATGTACCTCCCAGAAGTTCCTAGTAGACTTTTGTTTACATATCATTGCTCAAGCTGATTGAGAATGGGCACCTCTAGTTACAAAGTTGGGAGGCAATGCAGATATTTAGCTGTTCTAATTTCTAGTGTGTAAATAGAAGAGGAAAAACAGTAAGGAATCTGTAAGCCATGTCACATGAGAAATGGTTGGAAATGTTTAGCATATAACTAGAAAAGGGAGAATTTAGCAAAGACATAAAAGTGTGTCTGTACCTTTAAATTTATGTATTGTGAAATGAAGATCACCCATGTTTTTTGCAGAAATTAGTTATATGTCGGGAAGAACTTTATAAGAAAAGCTATTCATTCCACTTGGCTGGAATCACTTCTGAGAAAAAAGCTCTGATGTTTGAAGTTCAGGCAGAAAAATTTTAACAAGTTACAGTAGATATTATGGAGGGAATTCTTATAATAGTTCAAGGAGAGGAAAATTTTACTTTTAAAATTCTTTCAACATATTTATCACAAGATTCTAATCTCCATTACATCTCTTCACTCTATTTAAATATCAGTTGTGGTCTCTGAAGAGTTGCTATTCTAACGTGGTAGCAAGTTTATGTAGGTATAATCTTCAATTTACCATTGACAGAGCTTTACATCTGATTCTCAAAGGAAAGGTCAATTATTTACATGAATGTAATCAATTAAACATTTAGTAAGTTTGCTTTATGTAAAACTACCACATTTTGCAAATGTGCAAAGTTATATATAAATAGTCAAGGTGACACATTAGAAATATCCATTGTTTTAGAAGACTCTCCATTATAATAATCTGACCATTGAATGTACTCCAGAGTTATACTGTTGCTCCCATAACTCATGGAAAATAGTTTGTAATAACAATCATCTTCTCAAATTGGTCATTACCAAAGTTAATGACCTGTTTATTAGAACATCAACCTTGGCTTTGCCTCAGTCTCTTAATTAACACATCTGTCATTTACTACTGGTGGCTAAGAATTTCTGTGTAGAGGACAGCTCCAGTAATGATGGCACCATTAAAACGACATCTCTGTATATTTGGATGGATCATCAAATTTGCATTGGCCTATCATAAGCAGGATCCTGTGAGGCTTTAAATAGTTTTGGCAGCCCCAAATGGTAAAATCTAAACAGCAAATCGAACAGCATTAGCCTTCTTTGTGGAGCATTTGCATTGAAAATTATTTATTATTACAGTTGAGAAGGATAATCCCACAGAACAATTTGCTGTACCTCCATGTGCAAAGAGCCATTTTCACCCACACTGGTAAACAAACCTGCCCAAAGTACAGGCCCAGCCACACATTTTCTCCTGCCATGTCCATTCATTCAATCATTTGATAAATATTGTCACATTACATCTATGTAGACACTGTTAGCAAGCTAATAACATATTGATGTTTTCAACTGAACATTTGTAATAAGTATGGGCATTAAAATGTTGGCCTTTTTTAAAGAGGGAATATAGTATTATTATTTCCTGAAATGGGGTGATACTCAGTTTCTTAAATCTTCATTTGAAAATGAGACTGGCACAGCGTGATGCATTGACACACAGAATGAAGCAAATTTTTTTTAAAAAAATGCAGTTTCCTATATTATTAATTTTTATTTCTTAAAATGTACTGAATTTTTAAATAATGTTTATTATAATTCTGTTTAAGGGAACATGTTAACTTTGATGTAACATCTCTCCTCTCAAATAATCATGCAGGAAACATAAGTTGCCTGCAAGTTATATTTTACCATCTATTTTTAGGAATAAATGCATTTTATTATTCTTCAGGATTCATTTTTTAATTATCATCGAAAGCCTGAAGCAATAAAGTGGTTTTACGTCCTGGGTTCATATGTACCCTCTGAATCCATCATTCCTTGGGGTTTGTAAAGGGGATTCATCTAAAAAAATGATATTATGGGGGAAGATGGC
>PVIA01006247.1:0-100571 GCA_004024845.1 Tonatia bakeri | reverse complement strand
TATATGATATGCCAAGCTCATCTTGACCCTAACGTGAAATTTCTCCAACAAGTCATGGTTTATTTTATTGGGAAATGGTTAGAGACCACAATCTGAGCCCTAAAGGTGTTTGTTGCTATTGGATTTGTCAGTTTCTAGGCTTTTCAGTAGACAGAATTAGTATACAAAACATATTTTTTTAAGAATATAAAAGATATGGTAAATGTTTTACAGCTATTATACTCAAAACCATCAGATTTTTAGAACAATTTTAACATATACTTTTAGGGTGACATTATTAAAGATTTCCAGACTTCAAACTACAATTGCAGGAGACAATAGGTAAGAACAAAGAGTGTCACTCAAACAATTGGTCTTCTGATGTGAGGTCCCCCTTTTAAACAAACTGTCCAGCTGAAGGGTCTATTCAAAACCTTACAAATAAACTTATGGAGAGTAGAATTGCCCATAATATAAAATTATTTTTAAAACATCTTGAAGACAAAAATGTGTACAATTACATAAAATTGAGGGAAAGAGTACATACATCTCAAAATGATTTTGGAAAAGTGTATGCCACTGAAAATGAAAGTATTTAATTCAATATCCTTTGTAAGAAATATAAAATTCAGGAAGTATATTATGTTTTTTTGCTTTAAAATTCTTAAGAAAGATATGTGCATATAAAATTCTTGTATCAATTTTCACCTTAAAAATTTTAAATCTTGTTTTGAAAAATAGTATTTCTAGAGAGGGAAAAAAGCTTTCTTTTCTACATTATACATTGTGTCCTTAGCCTAACTAGCTTTGTTTCCAGAATAATAGAGTGATTAATTTCCAACCTTATCAAATTTCCTGGCTATATCAGATTTGTATCAAATAAAGTACTTTTTAGACATCCCTGTTCATTTATATTCTGTTACATCATGGTTCATTGTTTTTCAGCATTTTCATCTGTACAAGGCATTTTCATCCATTTTCAAATGGATGAGAGCAGAGATGAGCACAAATAGCTTTACCCCAGAGTCAATTTCCCATACATTCTAATTCAGGAGTGTGGAGGAGAGGCAAATTATGAAGTCTCTATTTTTGTCACAATTTCTTGCTCCCTACCATTACCTTCTCACCTATGAAAGCTTTTCATCCTATCATTAAAAGGACTGCCAGCAATGTGTACCTACATTTTAGCATTTAACTTATAATTATTGAGAACACGTACAAATTTCCCCTCCAGCTAGATGGTAAATAAGTCCTTAACTGATATAATCAGAGCTCAGTCACAAAGTTCAGTACCAACCATTTCCATTTCTGTAGGACCTCTGATGCGACCTGACTCCTGAGAGAGCAGCTTAGAACTGCAAGGGGTTCTAAACTTGCACAAAGAGCTGTTTTCCGACGCCTGGATTGACAGCGCCTAGCAAACTCAACCTGACATGGACAGCAGTACCACACTAAGAATGACATCTTGCTCATGTGTGGTACTGAGGTTTTGCCACTTCACATTAAATAGGATGTGGACAGAGGAAGAAAAATCCAAATAACATATATGAAAAGAAAATGAATCTCACAAGTAAAAACAAAAATATAAGGAGTACTTTTTGGCAGGAAAAATCTGGCTTTTGCTGGCACAACATCTGGGCCAGGCAACTGAGGCTAGAGAGGAGGAAGAAGGGTGAAAGAACAGATTGAAAGTCTCATCTTTGAGCTCTGGATTTTCATTTCTTTCCAGAAGACTTGCCTTCATTCCATCCTATCCATTAGTTTAACACACATTTATCTCTAACGCACAATTAAATTTCACACAGTGGTAAAGGAATTTAGGACTAAATAACATAGTTGAGGTGGAAATATCACAAATATAACTCCTGGCACAAATCTAAAATAATAAAGGCTTTCAAGTGGTCAGTGTTGACATTTCACTTTCAGAAGATAATTCCTTAAAGTAAACTTTCAGTTCTAGGTCAGTGGCCTTTTATTTATTTATTTTTTATTTATTTATTTTTTTTTTTTGAGTAGGAGGTAGAGCTGAGGGAGGGGAGTTGTCATTGATCCCTTTGGGAATCTGATGCCTGCTAAGGACCTCATCACCCCAGGGAACAATGCAAACACGTACATTTTTTACACACAATTTCAGAGGGCCATGGGAACTCTATTATGTTTCAATCCATTTTTACTTACAATTTATTATAAGTCCAACAACAATTTATTGCTTTTGAGCTCCTTTATGCTTCTGGAAGAATAAAGTCCTTCCCGAGTTGAGCCTAGCCACAGGTTAATTCAGTTTGGCTTCAAAAAAAAATCAGTCTTTTCAGTGCCTTTCTCATCCACTCAGCCATGGGCCTCTGCCCCTAGCCTAGATCCTTCTCTCTAATCTGACTTTCTACAATGTGTTCCCTGCTCTTGCTTCCTAACTTGGCATCTCCAAACCTGGAATGCCTGGTGAGGCTGCCAGGCTGTCCTCACCAGCTCAATTCTGCAGGAAACATCCTGGCACTGAAAGGTTCCATTTACCAGCCCCCACCCCTTACCTTTACAATCGTTTCTGTGGGGAGCCACAGTAATGACACCATAATGATGATTCCACAGTCTTTTCCCACAAATTTTAAAGCACTCAAGACCACTCCATTTACATTTTAATACAATAACCATTTGTCCCTTGATAGAGAGCTCAGCTCTTCAAGTCACAGCTCCTTTTTATTTTTTTACCAGTAGGGAACATATTATCATAAGCCTAGATAAAGAAGATAAAGTATGTCTTAATGGCTCCCTTCATGCGTATATTTCATTAGAGATTACTCAATTTTCAGAGCTACCAAAAGAAATCACACTATTTTCATAACTTAAAAATAAACCAAGTCAGGCCCTGGCCAAATAGTTCAGTTGCTTACATCACTGTCCCCATACACCAAGGGTGATGGTTTGATCCCAGTCAGGACACAGACAAGAATCAAGCAATGAATGTGCAAATAAGTGGAACAAAAATAGATGTCTCTCTCTCTCTCCCTTTTTCTCTCTCTCTAGAATCCATAAAAATATAATTAATAATAAACCAAATCAGCATGTTTTTATCTGACCAGTTTCCACTTTTCCACAAAGATGAGTACATGAGAGTTAACTTCTGTATATTAAATATTAAATCCCTCTTGCATTGTTCTTATTTTATTGAAAAATAATATAAAATTACATTGTATAAACATGCCTTTATACATGACATGAAGAGTTATCAATTGTAAATTTAATTATGAATATAATAGAAGTCTTGTTTTTCCATGGCTGAAGTAATTTTGAACAGTTCTAATTAATTACTGATCTGAATTTCAGGCTATATGTATTTCATTACTAAGTACATTTTTAAAGTTTTATTTTGCTTTCTTTGTGCTTTTTTCTTTGTGTGTCTCTTAAAGAATTTTTAGAAATAATGTCTACTAAAACACACACCAATACAAGATGTACTTCTCATGTAGGATAATTTGAAGAACTTCCAATGTCTTCTTCATTCAAATAAACAGTAAGAGAAAAAAGATTTTTTGTTTTTATAATTATATTTTATTGATTATGCTATTACAGTTGTCCCAATTTTCCCCTCTTTGCCCCCCATTACCAAGCAACCCACACTTACTCAGGCAATCCCCACATCATTGTTCATGTCCATGGGTCATGGGTATAAATTCCTTGGCATTTCCATTTACTGTATTGTACTTTATATCCCAATGACTATTCTGTAACTACCAATTTGTGCTTTCTAATCACTTCACCTTTTCACCCATTCCCCCAGTCTCCCCTCCCATCTGGCTGCCATCAACCCATTCTCCATATCTATGATTCTGTTTCTGTTCTGCTTGTTTGCTTAGTTTGTTTTCAGATTCAATTGTTGATAGATATGTATTTATTGCCACTTTATTGTTCATATTTTTGATCTCCTTTTTCTTAACTAAGTCTCTTTAACATATTATATAATAATGGTTTGGTGATGATGAACTTCTTTAGTTTTTTCTTGTCTGGGAAGCTCTTTATCTGCCCTTTGATTCTAAATGATAGCTTTGCTGGGTAGAGTAATCTTGGCTATAGGTCCCTAAATTTTTTCTTGAAAATCCCTTCTAGCCTGCAAAGTTTCTTTTGAGAAATCAGGAAATGTAGTCTTAGGAGGATTCCTCTACAGCTAACTAGCTGTTTTTCTCTTGCTGCTTTTAAGATTCTCTCTTTATCTTTAATGTTGGTATTTTAATTATAATGTGTCTTGGTGTGGGCCTCTTAGTGTCCATCTTGTTTGGGACTCCCTGTGCTTCCTGGAGTTGTATGCCTATTTCTTTCATCCAATTAGGAAAGTTTTCTTTCATAATTTTTCAAATAGATTTCCAATTTCTTGCTTTTTCTCTTCTCCTTCTGGCACCCCTAATTATGTGAATGTTAGTATGCTTGAAGAAGAAGTTTCTTATACTATCCTCATTTTTCATATTCTTTTTTTCTTTTTGCTTTCTAATTGATTGTTTTTAGCTTCCTTATGTTCCAAATCATTGATTTGATTCTCAGCTTCATTCACTTTATTGTGGATTCCCTGTAAATTGTTCTTTATTTCAATTATCCTTTGTTTATATTTATTTCAATATCCTTCATTTCTGACAAGATCTTTTACACTGTTGAGATATTCAATAAGTTCCTTGAGCATCCTTATAACCAGTGTTTTGAACTCTGCATGTGAAAGATTGCTTATCTCCATTTTGTTTAGTTAATTTTCTTGGAGTTTTGTTCTGTGCTTTCATTTGAGCCATGCTTCTTTGTCTCCCCATTTTGGCAGTCTCCCTGTATTTGTTTCTATGTATTAGGTAGAGCTGCTATAACTCTGTCTTTGTAGCATGGCCTAATGTAGTAGGTATTGTGGGTTCAGTGACACAACCTCCCCTATTACCCAAGCTGGGTACATAAGGTGTACCCTTCAGTGGGATGAGTACACCCTGCTATTGTAGTTGATCCTGATTGTTGTTGGCAAGTCAATGGGAGGGATCTACTCAGGCCAGTCAGCTGCAAAGATTGGCTGTGACCACTGACCACCAACCTCCATCCTTCATGGAGGATCAGCTATGCAGGGACCCACTCCACAAAGTAGGGCTTACTTCAGCAGGGTTCTGATGCCTGCTTGTGTTCTGTCTGGGGCCACTTGGCATAAGCTATTAAACTCTCTCCTTCTTGTGCTGGGCTTGGAGGTGCTTTAGCAAGGCCAGGCTGTGAACCAAGGGCAGCAGTGCTAGTAACAGGTCTGGAGCCACTTAGCAAGCTACGGGAGTGTGCTAAGGCCAGCTGCTGCTTATTTGAGAGGATTTAGGAAGATCAGAAGCATGTGCCAAGACAAGTCTTCATATGGAAAAGCCACTGTTAATCACTTGGGTTGGCCCATAAGTTGGGTAGGGTGGTCTCAGGGAATCACCAAGGTGGGGCAAACAGTGTGAGCCGGGTTGATGGAGTTTCATATATGGTGCCCACTGTGTTCTGATGCTCTGTGTGGGGAGGGCTTAGAAGAGGAACAATGGCCTCTTCCAGAAGTTCTGTCTTGGAGAAAGCTGTTCCTCTGTTTTCATCCTGATGCTAGACATTTCGGTACCTCCATGTGTGCCACTGGAGTCTTTTAAGCTGCTTCTCTGGTGCTGAAGCTCAGCAGTAGTAAGTCTGAGTATGCCAGTGTGTGGGTCATTTAAGGATTCCTGTGAATCCAGCAGTTTCTTCTACCGACTCAATCTCCACTGTTTTTACAGCCAGAAGCCACAGGGACTTATCTTCCCAGAACTGACATCCTGAGCTGGGGGACCTGTTGTGGGGCTGGAACCCTTTGCTCCTGAGATATCCCTCCTGCTTTTTATCCACCACACCTGGATGTGGGACTAGCCTGTTCTGTGTCTTCACATCCCTGTCCCTCCTACCAGTCCGGATGGACATGGCTTCTCCTTTAATTCCATGGTTGCAGGACCTCCATTCAATTCTATTTCTGCTGGTTCTGAGTGATGGTTGTTCTATAGTTTAGTTGTAATTTTGATGTGGTTGTGCAAGGAGGAGAGCTGTGTTTACCTATGCTGTCATCTTAGAAGTAACTTCTTGGATGAAATCATAGCCCCCAGGTCTTGGAAGACAGTGGCATTACCAGCTTATACAATATTTATTTGAAGGGAGAATATTCCAGGTAGAAGCACCAGCAAGCAAAGAAGTCCTGAGGAGGCATGTGTAATGAGACAGAGGGTGTTCTTCTGGATTCCCCAGTCTCCTGTGTTCCATGTGGGTGAGCACACAGGGTCTCCCAGACCTGGTCAGAAAAAAAAGATTTTTGACAAGGCATTCTCTGAGGAACTTTGCTTACTCAAATTTCTGGGAAACTCACTAATATTAGCTATACTGTTTCTCTTACTATGATGAAGCTTAGCAGTGAAAAAAGATTTAAAAACACCAGAGACAATAGAATTAGTATTGCCAACTTGCAGGCAGTATCTTTCAGTATATTATTCTCATTGACAAAGATGATATTACATAAAATTTACTAGTGACACTTTAGAGTCTCTCTAAATATAACATGAACGTTTTAAGGACAAGATAATCTGGGGGCCAAGCACAGCAAATCAAACCTCTTGCTGACAAAGGAGATGGGGTGCCTCCCAGCATCCACACTTTCTCATGGTGCTCTGAACACACAGTGATCATCCAAAGCTGCTTATATTACTTACAAAGCCAAAATGTGAAAACAATCCAAGTGTCCATTGATGGGTGAATGGGTAAAGATGCGTATACGCACACATACAAACACATAATAAAATATTATTCAACCATAAAAAAATGAGGAAATCCTACCATTTGCAACAACATGTATGGAACTTGCAGGCATTATGCTAGAAGAAGTAAGTCACACAAAGAAAGACAAATTCTGTATGACCTCATTTATATGTGGAATCTAATTTTTAAAAACTCTTAGAAAAATAGATCAGATTTGTGGTTGCCAGAGGCATGGGGAGTGGGAGGGGGGATTTGAGAAGGGCGGTCAAAATGTACAAGCTTCCAGTTATAAGGTAAACTGGGATGTAGTGTACAACGGGACTAGAGCTAACACTGCTTGTGATACCCATACAGGTTAGGTAAGAGAGTAAATCCTAAGAGTTCTCATCATGAGGAGAAATTATTTTCTTTCTTTGTATTGGGTTGGCCAAAAAGTTCATTTAGTTTTTTCTGTATGGTAGCTCTAGTAGTGCTTAGTGGTCTTTAACTTCATTTGAAACAATTTTGTTAAATTATATTGTGACTGCTGTCATATCAGCATGCATTTAAAAACACTTATCAAAATTGGTAGTTTTTGTACAGCCATTTTAATATTGAAGATTGAAGATGCACAACATTTTCAGTGTGTTATGCTTTTTTATTTCAAGAAAGGTAAAAATGCAACTGAAATGCAAAAAAAAAAAAAAGACTTGTGCAGTGTATGGAAAAGGTGCTGTGACTGATCGACATGTCAAAAGTGGTTTGCTAACTTTCTTGGTTCTGTTAGCATTTTAACCAAATAAGTCTTTGCTGTGGGGCTGTCTTATGCATTGGAAGATGTTTAGCAGCACTCCTGGCCTCTACCCACTAGAAACCAATAGTGGGAGCTAGCCAACATACTCAAAATATCCAAATTAATAAAGTTATTGGTGAAAATGAAAAATGTCTTCTATTTTATGAAAAAAAACCATATGGATTTTTTTGCCAACCCAATACCTATACCAAATGGTAAATGTTAACTAACCCTAGTTTGTTATTCATTTCACAACATAAGTAAATCAGATCATCATGTTGCACACCTTCAACTTATACAGTGATGTATATCAATTACTTCCTTCTATAACTGGAAATAAAGGTCTGCTCTAATTCTCCAACTCCTTGCTTCCCTCTACAACTATTCAAACACATGTAATTGAATGTATTTTATGTGTTTCTATATCACCAGTGCCAGCTCCTTAATGGGTGATCAGCCAATGCTTCCTAATGTAGATGTGACATCAGACCTGCTATGGTCTGAATGTTTGTATCCCCCCACAATTCATATGTTAAAACCTAATTCCCAGTGTGATGGTGTTAGGTGGTGGGGCTTTGGTAGGTGATAAAGTCATAATGGCAGAGCCCTCATGATTGGGATTCGTGTCTTTATGAAAAAGAAACCTCAGAAAGCTAGCTAACCCCTTCTGTCATGTCAGGTTACAGCAAAAATGTGGCCGCCTAGAAGATGGGCTCTCATCAGACACCAAATCTGCTGACCCCTTGATCTTGGATTTCCCAGACTCCAGAACTATGAGAAATAAATGTTTGTCATAAGCCACCCAATCTCTGGTGTTTTGTTATAGCAGCCCACATGAACTAAGAAAGTTCTCCATGAAAATTTTCTTTGAACTTTCTTAGGATTTCAATTAACTTTCGTAATATGGTTGCTCTAAATGCATTAAATGCCAACCTGATTGTATATAGAGCTGATCCTTTTGCCTAGATTTCTTCTAAACTGCTTTGCCTTTTTAATATCTACTGCTTTTCAGTCTCAACTAAGTCCTGGAGTCTCAGCTAAGATCAGGAATCTTCTTGATCATCCTGAGTAGGTTCCCCTTCAAGGTTTTCCTACAGTTTCCTGTGCTCCTTCTTTCATAACCAAGGGAAAAGATCAACCACTCACCAAACTTGTACTGAGATGACTTCAAAGGGAAAACACCTAAGCTACAGAAAGAATGCTTACCTGAACTTTGCTTATCTGACTAGAACGGATCTTTACAAGAGTCAGTTGCCACAATCTCCCCTTCCAGGGAGGTCTCCAGTCAGGGTGGCACTGATCTTAGGTGCCAGGACATTCCAAAAAAAAGTTCTGTGTAAACATGGAAGCTTAACCTTCCAGTCTTTGAAGCCCTTAAACGAGTCTGCCACCTCAACTCACTCCAGCCTTTATTAAGCTAGCTTAAAAAATTTTACTCCTAGCTGTTCTGGGAACTATATTTATATAGAGTACTCCTGCATGCATAATAACATCTTCTGTTGTTAATCTTTCCGTGGTCAGTTAATTTGCAGGCTCCTGACCAGTCTGACCTAAGTTGGTAGGGAAGTTTTTCCTCCTAACACGTGGCACTGTTATTACAAATTGAGTTTTTACATGACTACAAGCTCACTGGAAATAGAGATGGAGTCTCTCTCATACTCACTGATTCCCCAGGAGGTTCCTTAAGCCCAAGCTTATGCTTGACTGTATTTTCACTTCACTCACACATAAACAACACAGTAATTGGATACGGAATCCAGGTACTCTAGTCTTTCCCCCGCCCCAAAGCTAACTGGGTATTTCCCAATTGATCTAGTTGTTTGATTCTTGCTGGCTATACCAATTATTCTCCTTATTCACATCCCATCTCACCCTTCAGATCCACTTCATGTTTCTCTTCCTTTCTCTGGCCAGCTGTTTTTTGCCTCTGTTGGTATGCTTGCTGGTTGCCTCCTGGTTTATTCAGCCAGTGGGAGGTACCAATAGAAGATTAGAGGGGGCAGGAGAGCAGAGAGAGGTCAAACCATATTTCCCATTCCCCACCCCTGCTCAGTGCTAATAGCAGCTGTGTTTCGCTTTTGGATTTTAGAACCCGAACAAGGCCCCTCCTCCAGGATTCCAGCTCAGTTAAACTCTGCCAACTCCATTTCCTCCTTTCATTCCTCAGCCCAAAAGGTACAGACTGCTTCCCATTGTTGTTTATCTCTGGGTGGCTTATCCTCCTCATTTGCACCTCTAACCCTCTCTGCAAGTTACGCCCTTTATTGAAATCTCCTCACTGAGCCATTAGAAGTGGTTCTTGTTTCCTGCAGGGATCATAACTGATAAAATAGATCACTTCATGGGTGGTTGTTGGTTTTATTTGCTGTGTTTTGGGGAGGGGGCAGTACTGAAAATGTCTAGGATTTTTATGCACTTTTAATAACTGAAAATGGTTAAGTTTTGTTGAGTACTGTTTTGTTATGACATTTGTCAGAGAGTATTATTCATACTTTCGATGTTTAGAAGTTGGGACAGAGTTTGTTTGGGTCAACCAGTTTTCTTCCATTAACTTTTTAATCTTTGTTTCTGGTCCACATATTCAGTTCTCTCCTTTGGGAATTCTACATTCCTTGGTTAAATCCCCATGAACTTTTCTTATGTTTTTTAATTATTTCTCTCATCACTTCAATCTTTTATCCATTTCTCTGTGTTCAGGAAGAGTTTTGCAAATCTTTTTCTACTTCACTAATTGATTTTTTTTTTCTTGTAGTATTTCCTGTCTATTCTCTGCTTCCATCTCTTTTAAATTTGGCAGTCGTGTACTTCAAATTCAAGCAATCCTTCATTGCTTGAGATTTTCATAATTGTTTATTAAAATTGTATAAATTCTATTCTCTCTTGAATCTTAATGTGAAGACAAACTAGATATTTACTGAAAAAGGCAGTTCTTTGAATTTGATTATCCCCATGTTTTCTTTTTTAAAACATATATTTATAGGCAATATGATATTTCTCTGTTTGCCCATCATTCAGAGGGTACTATATTCTTCCCAGCTTTTCTTATAAGTAAGTAAAACTTGAGTTTGGTTCTATCAGAGATTGGTTCAAGTTCCTGTTCAAATCCTTTTTTTTTTGGAGAGGCATCAGGGTTTGGACTTTAAAAAAATAAAGAGAAAAAGTCTTCAGAAGATATCAGCAGAATTTAGCAGGCAGAAACTCAGAAATGACCTGGAGCCTGAGTTGCTGTCAGAAACCAGGTTTTATTCCTCTTTGTATTCCTATCACAGTATCTCATTAAAAAAATTAAAACGAAAAGTTTTGATGGATGGATAAATTAATGAATAAGTTCAAAGTACAAGATTTTAAAAAGTCATTACTGATAGAAATCTCCATATTAAAAAATTAAACTTTTAGATATTTTTAATACACTGTAAATTCAGCAAAATTGTAGGTTTGAAGAAAAGATTAATTTAATGTTTTTAAGTTCCAAAATGTTATTCATATTAAAATGCCATTGTCTTTTAAGTCCTGAATCAATATACTTTCTTTTTACACTCAGAGAGAACAAATATGTAGATGAGTCATCTGACTTTCAAATAAATCACGGGAGGCTCTGTGTGTCAAGAAAAGAGCAAACTGATCTATGAGAATATATCAAAGTCCCATTTCCACCATTCTAGCCATACGAGTTGGGTATGTCATTTAGGCAAAGTTTCAGTTTTCTTATCTGCAAAATCAATACAGTATGTGAAATTATAATAATTATCTCAACTAAGATTTGAATAGCACTTTATGGTTAAAATGTATTTTTACATGTTTTGAAGTAAATAAAGCATATTTTCAGAAGGTAAAGAATACAAAAGACTCAAGAGTGGGAGGATAAAAATCCAAATGATCTCTGGCTGCACTGAGGTGGAACCAAAGGGAGTGAGTGTAAGAAGCAGAAGTACAGTCTAAATGAAGGTGTATTTTATGAAAAAAGAGAATATTACCAGAAAGGTCTGAGCTGCAAGAATAAATAAAGAAATCAGGAAATATATTGCTAAATATAAATTAATATTGTCTGTATAAAATGATAATACTAACAATGATGCTGTATATGGGGTTAAAACCATATTGACTTAAAGTGGCATATCAATTCAGAGGGATTAGAGTTAAAGTGTTTTAAGGTCTATGTATTTGTCAAGATGGTAGTAAAACATTAATTAACTTTAGATTTTGTTTAATTAAAAATAGATGTTAAGGTGATATAATTTCTGAAAGAAAAATCTGTTGCTTTTCACATGAAGTTTGTCTCCTATACACAAGTGACATCAAGGTGGCAACTGAGAGCTGATTTCTAATGCTGTGTGCATTGGTGCAGGTCTGTGTCAATCAGGAGAAAGGTGAGCCTTTTCATTAACAGAGTTATCCTTATCACCAGTCAGTGGAGTAAAGCACACAATATAAGCCCCCTTTTCTAATCTGCCTTTCACAAGGAGGGCATTATACTAAATGATTCAAGGCATTTTGTAGGCAGCCCTTCCACTAGAAGAGATAAATACCTTTCAAAACAAAGTAGAATAAATTTTAAAAACATGATAAAAATTAAAGGATAAAGGAGAGGAGGAAGAAACAAATAGGTAACACAAAGATGTTAGAAACCATTCTAAACATAACACTTACTGCAATTAATTGTAAATGGACAACACTTACCAATTAAAATATAGAAATTCTCAGACCGGATGCTTTAAAAAATGTTATATGTTCCTTATGTGTTTATGTAAAGATAGGAAAAGGTATCCTAGAAAAATGCTAACCAAAGAAAACTGAAGTAATTAACCATATCAGGACAAAAAAGTATTAAATGATAAACCTTACTAAAAATAAGGTCACTACATAACGCTAATAGAATCAATTTAATTCACTAAGAAAATACAGCAAATTGAAACATAAATGCACTTAATAAAATGAATTTATTTTGTAAATCAAAAATTGTAAAGCATCAAAACTTTGAATTTTATAAATCGAAAATTGAGAGGAAGCAGAGAGTGACATCGGCAAGATGGCAGACTACAAAGCCCTGGATTCTCCTTTCCCACGGACACACCAATTCAGTAGCAATATATAGAAAAAAGCTTCTTTATGAGAGGCTCCTACACTCCAGGTCATTGTCTAACCAGCCACATGGAAACAAGTAGGAAAATTAGAGACATCTTTTCATCATAATCCCCACCCTCACCACAGCACTGGATGGTCAGGAGGAAAGCTCAGGCTCCCACCTTTTTCCAGAAGAGGGAAAGAATTCAATCAAACATCTACATCTCAACTTTCCTAGGTGCCATTCGAGGGACTGGCTTCCATCTTGCCTGTCTCACAGTGCTGAGGAAATCTGACATATTCTAGATACCTGGGAGTCACTAATAACAAAGATGATAGCTTGAACTAGAATGAAGGTTTGAGAAGCCCACAGAATATATGGCTAGATTGATTGGTTAAGGTATTCTGTAAGAGGCCAATCCATGAGGCATGGCAAAGGTGGCACTTTTTTCTAGTGTGTGGACATATACTAGCACAAAAAGCCAAGGAAAATAAAGAAGAAAGGAAACATGATCCAACCCAAAGAACAAGATTAGAACAAGATTAAATTCCATAAATGACTCTACTGAAATGGAGACATAGGAATTACCAGAATTTTTTTTAATCATAAAAATGCTCAACAAGTTTAGGAATACAACACATGAGTAAAGTAAGAATTGAAATACTAAGGCCAAAGAATATAATTGCACTGAAAAATTCAATAGAGGGATTCGACAGCAGACTAAAACAGTCAGAAAAAGAATCAGTGAACTTTAAAACAGGTTATTTGAACTTATGCAGTCAGAAAAGCAAATGAGAATAAAAAAAGCATGAGGAAAGCTTAAGGGATGGTGGGAAACTATCAAGAAATGGACATTCAGATCTAAGAAGTCTAAAAAAAACCAAATAGTGTGGATTTAAATAAACCCACACCAAGATACATATAATCAAATGTCAAAAGTCAAAGACAAAGAGAGAATTTTAAAGGTAGTGAAAAAAAAAGGAACTTGTCACGTACAAAGGAACTCTTGTAAGACTGTCAGCAGGATTTTTTAGTAGAAACTTGAAGGCCAGGAGGCTGTGAGGTGATATATTCAAAGTGCTGAAAGAAAAAAAATGTCAACCAATAACACTATACATAGGAAATCTGTCCAAAATGAAAAAGAGATAGACTTTTTAAGATAAACAAAAGCTGAAGGAATTCATAATCACTTGAACTGTCTTAGAAAAATGCTAAAGGGATTTCTTCAAATTGAAATGAAAGAATGCTAAACAGTAACAAGTAGCATAAGAAAGTATAAAACTCATTGGTAAAGGTAAATATATAGACAAATATAGAATACTGCATTAATATATTTATTACTGTATTAATTAATGCAGTGTATCACTTAATATAACATAAACATTTTAGATACTTTTATTATAAAATCATCAGATACTTATATATTTATATGTATAGATATAAATTCATATATATTAATTTTAAAGATTTTATTTCTTTATTTTTAGAGAGAGGAGAAGGGAAGGAGAAAGAGAGCGAGAGAAACATCAATAGGTTGCTTCTTGTATGCACCCTGACCAAGGGCTGAACCCACAACCCAGGCATCTGCTCTGACTGGGAATTGAACCAGCAACCTTTCACTTTTCAGGGCAATGCACAACCAACTGAGCCAAACAGATGAGTATATATCTTATACTATATTAAAGATAAAAGTATAAATATAACTATAATTAATATGTTAATGGCTATATAATAAAAATATATGTTAATTTTGAGATTAAAAAAGTGTGGAGAAGGAAAAGTGTAGAGTTTTTGTATGTAATTGAAGCTATCATTTTAAAGTAAACTATTATAACCATTAGATTTTATGTAAACCCCAGGGTAACCACAAAGAAAATACCTTCAGAAGTTACACAGAAAAAAAACAAGAAAGGAATCAAAACGTATCAATACAAAAAAAATCAATGAAATACAAAATAAAACGACAAGAGAAAAAATGAGGACAAAGGAACTATAAGACAGAAAATGACAAAACAGCAATAGTAAATTGTCCTCTATCAATAATTACTTTAAATGCAAATGGATTAAAATCCCTAATCAAAAGATATAGAGTGGCTGAATGGATTAAAAAAAAAGTAAGATCCAAAACTGGACTTCCGACCAAGATGAAGGCATAGGTAGACACACAGTGCCTCCTCGCACAACCAAAATAAGGACAACACAAATTTAGAAACAAAAAAATCAACCAGTACTGACAGAAAATTGAACTGTACAGATGTCCGACAACCAAGGAGTTAAAGTAGACACATTCAACCAGACCAGTAGGAGGGGTGAAGTCAGGCGGCCAGGCAGAGACGGGTTGCAGGTGGTGACAAAGTGGAGGCTGGTGGACCCAGCGAGGCAGTGGATTGTGGAGGGGTGCAGTGCACAAGGCAGCTGACAGACCTGGCAGTCCCACATTCATGTGCAGATAAACCAGGTGAAACTGGGGAGTGAGACAGACCATGCAACACAGATCCCAGCGCAGGGAAATAAAGCCTCAAAACACCAATTGAAAACACCTGTGGGGGTTGAGGCAGTGGGAGATACTCCCAGTCTCACAGGAGAGTTCATTGGAGAGACCCACAGGGTGCTAGAACATACACAAACCCACCCACATGGGAATCAGCACCAGAAGGGCCCAGTTTGCTTGGGGGAAGCTGGGAAAGTGATTGAAATCCGGTAGAGAGCAGAGCAAGTGCCATCGTTCCCACTCAGACCCTGCCCCCACATACAGCAACACAACCCAGCAACTGGATTGCTCCACAGAGGGCGAACACCTAAGGCTCTGCCCCTCACTACATAACAGGCATGTCAAGACAAAATAGCCCAAATGAAAGATCAGATCAAATCTCCAGAAAAAATACAACTAAGCAATAAAGAGATAGCCAACCTATCACCTATCAGATGCACAGTTCAAAGCACTGGTGATCAGGATGCTCACAGAATTTATTGAATTTGGTCACAAATTAGATGAAAAAATGAAGGCTACCCTAAGTGAAATAAAGGAAAATGTACAGGAAACCAATAGTGATGGGAAGGAAACTGGGACTCAAATCAATGGAGTGGACCAGAAGGAAGAAAGAAACAACCAAACAGAAAAGAATGAAGAAACAAAAATTCAAAAAAATGAGGAGAGGCTTAGGAACCTCCAGGACATCTTTAAATTTTCCAACATCAGAATAATAGGGGTACCAGAAGGGGAAGAGGAAGAGTAACAAGTGGAAAAGTTATCTGAACAAATAATAAAGGATAACTTCCCCAATCTGGCAAAGGAAATAGACTTCCAGGAAGTCTAGGAAGCTCAGAGAGTCCCAAAGAGGTTGGACCCAGGGAGGAACATGCCAAGGCACATCATAATTATATTAGCCAAGATGAAAATGAAGGAGAGAATCCTAGAAACAGCAAGAGATAAGGAGACGGTTACCTACAAAGGAGTTCCCATAAGACTGTCAGCTGATTTCTTAAAAGAGACCTTGCAGGTAAGAAGGAGCTTGACAGAACTATTTGAAGTCATGAAAGGCAAGGACCTACATCCAAGATTGCTGTATCCTGCAAAGCTTTCATTTAGAATGGAAGGGCAGATAAAGTGCTTCTCAGATAAGGTCAAGTTAAAGGAGTTCATTATCACCAAGCTCTTATTATGTGAAATGTTAAAGGGACTTATCCAAGAAAAATAAGATAAAAAAACATGTACAGTAAAATGACAGTAAACTCCCAATTATTAACAACCACACCTAAAACAAAAACAAAAACAAACTAAGCAAACAACTAGAACAGGAACAGAACCAGAGAAATGGAGATCACATGAAGGGTTATCAACAGGGGAGTGGGAGAAGGATAGAGGGGGAAAAGGTACAGAGAATAAGTAGCATAGATGGTAGGTAGAAAATCGAAAGGGGGAGGGCAAGAATAGTATGGGAAATGCAGAAGCTAAAGAACTTGTAAGTATGATGCATGGACATGAATTACAGGGGGGAAATGTGGGTGGGAGAGGGTGTGCAGGGTGGAGGGAGTGAAGGGGGGAATGGGACAACTATAATACCATAATCAATAAACTATACTAAAAAAATAAGATCCAATAATATCCTGTCTAAAAAAGGCTCACTTTAGGTGTAAGGGTACACATAGGTTGAAATTGAAGGTATGGAGAAAGATTTTTCATGCAATTGGTAATCAAAATAGAAATTGTATAGATAGACAAAATAAAATAAAGCTACATTTGCTAATAAAGAAAAATCTTTATGATTTATTATTAAATAAAAGAGAATGGTGAATAGATAAATAAATAATATGATCAAACCTGTGTAAAAAGTAAGATATGCATATATACATGTGTATAAAGTGCCTTTAAAAATAGACATGACACAACAAACGATGATTGTTCCTAGAGACTGGTACTGGCTATGGTGCAGGGAGAATGACTTTGATTTTTCATTTATACCCCAGAAGTTTTTCTATGTCTAATATTTATTTCATAATTAAAAACATCCATAAATGATTTTATCCAGTAATAAAGATTACCTTTACATCAAAAGACAAAGAAGAAAGAGCAAAAGGAAAAAGAAGAAAGAAAAAACAGGACAAAATGAACAAATAAACAAAATGTAACAGGTTGTTGTATTCATAGCATAAGCATGTTGTACAATAATGATTTGGTTGACCGGTTAAAAATTTGTGGATAAAAATAACTGAACCAAAGAAAATGTCAATGATTCAGCATGTTGATGCTTTTTGTGGAATTTCTAAAAATTTCTGGTGCCTGAATATCTCTCAAATCAAACCTTTTGTAGGAATAATCAAGGAAAAAAGAAATAAGGCATAAATAAATAACACTAGGAAATAATGGGCAGACTTAGTACAAATATACCAGAGATTAAAATGATAAAGAACATACAGAAACTTCACACTAACACATTTATGAAAGTATATGATATTAAATTCTTATAAAGATATAAGTTAACCAATCTAAATCAAGAAGAAATGGAAAGCCAGAAATGTCTGCAACCATTAAAGAAATTGAATCAGTAGTTTAAAATCTTCCTACACTAAGCCCAGATGGTTTAGCAGGCAATTTAAGAAACTTAAAAAAAAAAAAAAAAAAAACTAGACTATTTCAATCTTATATAAAGTCTTTCAGAGGATAGAAAAGGAGGAAATTCTTCTCTATTCATCCTATAAAGGTAGTAAATCTTAATTACTAAAAGGAGACAAAGATGACATAAGGAAGTAAAATTATAGGACAAACATTCTTTAAGATTTTATTTATTTGTTTTTAGAGCTAGGGCAAGGGAGGGAGAGTGAGAGAGAGAGAAACATCACTGTGTGGTTGCCTCTTGCACACCCCCTATTGGGGACCCGACTCGCAACCCAGGCATGTGCTCTGACTGGGAATTATACCGGTGACCCTTTGGTTCCCAGGCCGGCACTCAGTCCACTGAGCCACACCAGCCAGGGCCAATCTTACTTATTCTTAAGAAAATATTAGCAAATGAAATTGGCAGTGCGTGAAAAAATATATGATGACCAAGCCAAGTCAAAAGTGCAAGGATAGTTTAACACTAGAAAATATTTAAATGGAATTCAAAGTATGGGGTTAACGAGAAGAACAATACAACCCTCTCAACTGACGGGGGGAAAAGTCATTTGATAAAATTTAACACGATGAAGGGTAAAATTTAACATGAAAATACAGTAAGCATAATTATTAGTTGTGAAATTTAGAAACATTCCCTATGAAATCAGGAATAAGAAAGGATGCCCATTTTCAACATTTCTATTCAACACTAAATTGGAAATCCTATATAGTATGGTAACAGGGAAAAGAAATAAAAGCAAAATGACTGGAAATTAAAAAACAAAAACAAATCAACCTTTACTTGCCGATGATATGACTGTCTACATAGAAAATCTACAAGAAGTTTACTAGACTACAAATTACTAGATTAAACAAGGTTTAGCAAAGTGACAGAATATGCAATCGATATATAATATAAAATTAATTGCATTTCTATAAAGACACAGAAAAAAGTTCTTTTTTTGAGAAAGATATGGTTATGGTGGTTATAAAATATATAAGATACTCAGGGACACCCAGGAAGAAATCTACCAAAAACGTACAAAGCCTTTATGGTGACCTTTGTGAGATACTGAAATATATTAAAGAAGACTTGAATAAAACTAAACAAATGTTAGAGAAGAAGACTCAATGTAATAAAGATGTTAATTCCCTGTAATGTATGGATTATATATAATTCTTTCAAAATCTCAACAAGGTATATAGAGAAAATTGACTAGTTGATTCTACAATTTATATTGAAAAGCAAAGAATGTGGTATAGTCAACACATTTCTGAAGGACAAAATTAGAATTCCAGTTTATTGAAAGACTGTAAAGAAAGTAAAAAAGCCAGTCCACAAAATGAGAGAAGATACTTGCAATACATGTAACGAATAACACATTATTATTCAGAATCAATTCTCTCTCTGATTATCATTTGTCTACAAATCAATAAAAAATATATTCTATATATACAATAAAAAGGAACAAAGACATGGACAGAAATTTCACAGAAGTGAAAATAGAAATGTGAATAAACATATGAAAGATGTTCACCCTCAATGGTAATCAAGAAAAGTCAAAATGGGATACAACTTTATACCTACCAAGTTAGAAAAAAAAGTCAAACCAAGTTTTGATGGTGACATGAAGCAGGCGGAAGTATCCTACACTGAGCACAAAAGAGTAAAGTATACAGGCGCTTTTGGGAAATAATTTGGCATTACAAACACGAGTTGAATGTGCCCATACACTAAAACCCAGCATTTCCATTCTTAGATATATTTATACTTGAGAAACTTTCATCTCTAATCTGTATACTTGAACAAGAATCTTTATAGCAACAAGCATCCTTCAAAAGCAAACAGTTAAATTAATTGTGGTATAGCCACACAAAGATGTACCATTCAGAAGTAAAAATACATTTAGCTATTAAACAAACAAGTTAGATAAATCTTATCTACATAACACTGAGTGAAATAAGCAATCTACAGTATAATATATCTTTTATAAGTATTGAAAACAGTAGTTTTGGTTATAAATATGTGATAGAATTTATTTGAAATGATAAAAAGCAAGGCATGATAATACCAATTTTAGGATATCAGTCACTCCAATGGGGAGACAGCTTATAGAACAGGACAGGAGTACAAATATGCATTTTAAAAAGTGGAAACTTACTGGCTGTTAAGTTGTAGCTATGCTCACAAGTATTTGTTTTATTAATGTTTCAAAACTTACTTATATCACATACACTCTTTTCCTGTTACCCAAATGTAGGGAAGCTGCATGTGGCCTGAATAAGAACTGATTCTCTGACCATGTGCTAGGAAAGAGATGCGCTGATTAGCTGGCAGGGCTACTTGACTCCATCAGTAGGTTCATGTAACGAAAGATGGGTGTATTAGGCTTCCTTAGCTTCATGCAGCTTCTGGGAAGGTTACCAACCTTCCTTCCTCTGTTCTCATGCCTACTATGTCTGACAGTAATTCAACTTTCTGTACACTGAGAAAGACTGTGCTGGTCAGAAGAATCACAGGTATGCAATTCTCACCATTCATTGTCATTTCAGCTTATATACCAGTCTCTTGTGAGTTTGGTTACCATAAGACAACATTTCTTAAGAGATCTAGGTCAATTAAGGACCCAATCAATGACAAGACAGTGTTTCTCATCACACAGAGCTAAGGGTCAGGCGATAGCCTGTGGAATCTCCTTCAATGTGCTGCCACCTTGACTATCCAGTCCCCTTACACATCATGGTTTTTAATGTTCGCAAATGGAACCCCAACATTTCTCTATAATGTGAACTTGTTTATGACCAAAGAAAATGTTTTTTCTTATGTGAGATAAAGGAAAAATGTTTTCTTACATTCCTATGTGAGATATGTAATATCTTACATTTTGAGAAATAGATGGATACATATTTTAATTCATTTATTTTTATTGAGCACCTACATAGCAAGCTTCTTTTCTATTCTTTGTGGTTACAAGTTTCCTACTCTTCATATAATAGCTCATGTTCTAGTGGAGTGTAACAAATAAAAAGGAAGGCTCTCTGCATACACACAAAAAATGTGCTCTTGGAGTAATTAGAAGAAAAAATGGTTTAATATTTTTAGATAAGATTGAGATTCTAAGATTGAGATGGACTTCAAGCAAGCATTAAAGAAAAAGGAACATAGTAGCATAGTAGATTAGTAGCACTAACATGTCTAACTATATAAGTATCCAGGTGTATTTTTAGGTGATCTAACTGCTTTAAAGTGAAATCAGATTATATGATATTGTAAAATATACATATAAATATTTATATAAATAGAGTAACCAATTTATTAAAAAGAACAAATATTAATAATCATTTCTGTGCGATGGAATTATAAATTACTTATAAGTTTATTATTCATACTCTTCTATATTCTCCAAGTTTTTACAATCAGTATTTATTACTTTTATAAGGAGAAAAAAGTCTATGGCAGTACTTCCAGTGGAAAATAATAATAGCAACAACAATGTTCTCTGCTTACATATGAAGTTTTACTACTGACCTACTTCTAGTACTGGTGAGGATTTCATGGATCCTTGTAGCCTCTTATCCATGGGTGACCAGTGATACACATGCCCTAGATCTGTGGTAGGCCTCAGGGCAATGAGTGAGTGTTTTTGTGTTTTTACTCCTTTTCACCGTGCTTCATGGTCACTGGTTTGACCAATTTACTTTCTCGTAGTAACAGAAAGAAGCTTTTCCACCCACAAATTGTCTGTACACTTAGAAAGCACTGGGCAGACTGTCCTGGCTGGCTGGTTTTCTGGAGTAGCTCTGTAAGACTGGAGTAACACTCTGCCTCTGGGTTCTGTGGCCTGGAAGGTGAAGAAAAGATTCCAGAGCCTGAGCAAGTCAAGATAAGTTTGAAAACCAGAAGACACACAAGTCAGTACTTCCCATCTGACCTGGGGAACATGAATGTCCCCTACAGCAGTGGGTTTTGCCCCTGTCAGGTACAAGGCCTCTTTTTATAGCAAATATTTTGTAGTACAGTGGTCTTCTCTTACCTGCAGGGGATGCATTCCAAGACTCTTAGTGGATGCCTGAAATTGCAGATAGTTCCAAACCCTACATAGACTGTTTTGTTCCCATATATACATATCTATAATAAAGTTTAATCTATAAATTAGGCAAATAAGAGGTTAAAAATAACTAATAATAAATTAGAACAAGTATAACAATATAGAGGCATACCTCAGAAATATTGCTGGTTCCATTCCAAACCACTGCAATAAAGCAAGTATCACAATGAAGTGAGCTGTAACCTTTTTGCTGGAAGAGGGTCTTGTTTTCCATTTGTAAAACACATAACATCTATGATGCACAAGAAAGGAAAGCACAATAAAATGTGCAATGAAAACTACAATAAAAAATTATGTGAATGTAGTCTCTCCCAATGTATCTTTTTGTACTCTGCTTACCCTTCTTCTGATGAGATGAGATGATGCTGATGCAGCCAGATGAAGTGAGATGAATGACCTAGGCATTGTGACCTAACGTTAGGTTACTAGAAGGGTTACTTGAATACAAGAACTAGGACACTCCAACTGATAACCGGGATGTCTTCTAAGTGACTAATGGGTGGGAGCAGGGCATACGTGCAATGTGGAGACACTGAATGATTCACATCCTAGGCAGGGTAGAACAGGCCTCTCGTGATTTCATCATGCTACTCAGAACAATGTGCAATTTAGAACTAATGAATTGTTTATTTTTGGAATTTTCCATTTAATATTTTCAAACTATAGTGGGGACTGCAGGTAACAAAAACCATAGAAAGAAAAACCAGGATGGGGGTGACTACTGCATAGTCTTAACTAAAGTGAAATAAAATTCATAGGTAATATAAATTACTACACACGTGTTTTAAAAAAATTAACATCTTGCCTTAAGTAAAATATAAAAAGAGCCAAAGAAAGTAATTTACATAATATCCATATATATCATTATGTATAAGCTTGGGCAGAGTGATGCCCATAGTCAGATTACATGTAGAATCACTGTGAATGCAAGTGATACCAATAAAGACATGTTGGATTAGGGCTTAAATGACACAGTGATGCTATTTTCCAAAGTATTTCATTCTCAATTTACATGGTGGTTGTAGTCCTGGAAAATTTAATGTATATTAAAAATATGGACTAAACAAAAAAACATAAAAAAGACTTTGAATGAATTTATATGTAAAATGTAGTTAAGATTTGGGCTCAGAATAATATTCTTCACGAACATGAACACCCATCAAAACATTTGTAAATTGTATGGGACACAAGTCAATTTTTAATTGTGTGAGACTGCCCCATGCATTGTAGCTTGTTTAACATCCCAGCCCCTTAGTCCACCGTCCCAATCCTGATGACAACAGAATACTCATTCTCCTACAAAGTCCCAAAGCCCCTGGGGGTAGTACCGGTCAACCATCTTTGAGTCAGTGCTGTCTTAGAGATGGGGCCAGATTGGGTTTTCACTTCACTCCAGCCATGTGTTCATAGGGTTGATCATGTTCATTTAAAGGGTACAGCATGCAATTGGCATTTTCTTTCAATATTTGAAGTACACAAAACTTGTTCTCAAAAATTTCATTTCTAGGAATGTCTCCTTTAGTTCATTTGGCCAATTATACTTGCAAACATTTGCAAACATGTGTTAATGGATAATATCACACCTAACAGCAAACACTTCTAGGTAAAGAGTTGGAAGATGAGGGTATGAGATGGAGTTTGACTTTTTACTTTCTAATACATAGTTTTTAATTATACTGAGCATGTTTACTTTTTATTAGAACACTAGTTTTTAAATTCTATTTTTACTCAAAAATAATTTTAAAGACTGAGGATGCAAAGATCAATTTCAGTATTGAACCCATGGTTTGCTTCACTGGCCTAATCAATTGAGCACATGAGCCCCAACATATTATTGTAATCTCAGTAAAAGATGTTGCCTCGACTTTGCATTATCTTTGAATCCTTTTTAATCAAATAAAACTAAATATTCATAATTTCTCTTGATGTGCTCTAACTTTCAGGGTTATTCCTAGACCTGTTTGTTCCTCTGAGGTCATTTAGAGCAGAAATGAGTCAAAGGTTGCCCTGGCAGAAGACTCCAGAATTCTCCAAAGTCAGAGTCTTGGAGCTGAGCTCCCTGAGAAAGCTAACCAGTATTATTGCTTTGTATTAGGCCAAGTGTCAGATCCCAAATTTCACCTGCCACCTCAAATTTCTCAATTTTAGTATTTAAGAAATTCTTAGAGGTATAAATATTCTTGAGAAATGTTTCTTATTTTCTACTTTCCTCCTGTTTCTTTTCCCCCTCAATTGATTTTTCCTTTCCTATATCTGCTGTCCACCTATCCACTCACCCACCCAATGGGCTCCTTATTAACCACAACACCTATTGAAAGGAGAAAGACCTAGAGAAGGGGTGAGAAAGCTTTCCTTTAGCACAGCAATTTTCAACCTTCTTCATCTCATGGCACACATACACTAATTACTAAACTTCTGCAGCACACAAAAACTAAATATTGAAAAAATCATTTTTCTTGTATTGCCAACCTGACCAAAAAATGTTTATAATTTTGATTCATTTATATCACACACCTATTGTGCTAGCTGTGGTCATTTATTTTTATTTGACAACATAAGAGAAAAGAGGTCGGTACCTCTGACTAAATAGTCAGGTATTTCATGTTTTAAACATTCTTGTGGCACACCAGTTGAAAACCACTGCTCTAGAAGGTGACAGAGGAGAGAATATTTCAGAGTACTGGAAGCATTGACCTTGACATTAGGATTCTCCTCACAATAGATCATGATAGGAAATTTTAAAATTGAAGTGTTTTTTTAAAAATGACATTTACTGATGGTTTATTTTCCCCATATGTTCTTTTCTTAATTTTATTTTAGTCATTGTTCAAGTACAGTTTTCTGTCCTTTACTCCCATCCCAGCCCACCCACTCACTCCCCCACTTCCCCCCCCCCCAGTTTTTGTCAATGTGTCCTTTATACTTGTTCCTGTAAACCCTTCCCCTTTTCCCTTGAAATTCCCTGCCCTCTCCCCTCTGGTCATTGTCAGCCTGTTCTCTGTTTCAGTGTCCTTGGCTATATTTTGCTTGTTTGTTTGTTTTGTTGTTTAGGTTCCAGTTAAAGGTGAGATCATATGGTATTTATCTTTCACTGCCTGGCTTATTTTGCTTAGCATAATGCTTTCCAGTTGCATCCATGCTGTCACATAGGGTAGGCGCTCCTTCTTTCTGCTGCATAGAATTCCATTGTGTAAATATGCCATAGTTTTTTGATCCATTCATTTACTGATGGGCACCTAGGTTACTTCCAGCACTTGGCTATTGTAAATTGTGTTGTTATGAACATTGGGGTGCATAGGTTCTTTTGGATTGGTGTTTCAGGGTTCTTGGGATATAATCCCAGCAGTGGAATTGCTGGGTCAAAAGGCAGATCCATTTTTAGTTTTCTGAGGAAGCTCCATACTGTTTTCCATAGTGGTTGTACCAGTCTGCAGTCCCACCAACAGTGCACTAGGGTCCCCTTTTCTCCACAAACTCTCCGACATTTGTTGTTCGTTGCTTTGTTTATAATGGCCATTCTGACTGGTGTGAAGTGGTATCTCATTGTGGTTTTAATTTGCATCTCGCTGATAGCTAGTGTTATTGAGCATCTTTTCATGTGTCTCTGGATCCTCTGTGTGCTCTCCTTGGAGAAGTGTCTGTTCAGGTCCTTTGTCCATTTTTTAATTGGGTTGCTTATCTTCTTAGAGTGGAGTCATGTAAGTTCTTTATATATTTTGGAGATTAAACCCTTGTCTGAGGTATCATAGAGCAAGGGATATAAAGGAAAGAATAAACAAATGGGATCTCATCAAAATAAAAAGCTTCTGCGCAGCTAAAGAAAACAGTATTAAAATAAAAAGAGAACCAACTGTATGGGAAAACATATTTCCCCATATATTCTTTAGTAACTTCGATACTATAAAATTGTCATGTGACTTCTTTTTCTGAACTGTTGTACTGAGCTGATACATGAGATCATACCTCGCAAATTATTAACAGCTTCTTAATGAATTTGTTGCATGGAATTTCTAGTTTTACAGGTGTTTTTCTGACACCTGAGAACCACACACTACATAGAAAGGATATCATCCTTATTTTACTCAGCACGTACTTCAGGGAGAATGTGAGTTATGCAGTCTTGACACTTACCAACCTGTTTTGAGGCAAATATTTTAAAAGTAATAATAAATCACCCATTTTTCTGATTTTTATGTATAAGGATACTATGTCTCCTTGAGTTAAAAAAGTAACCCCCACCGGGCAACAATTTGTAGCAGCAATAATCAGAGGTGGATCAGACAATAATCATGGGTGGATCAGACAATTTACCAGCTTAAAGAGACATATCATCATTCCACCAACTGAAATACTTTTCAATATACGTATTCATCTATTACATATATCCTGTATTCTTACGTAAGAGTCTTCAACTTGGTGATCAGTATGCTGCATCCTTTTGTGGCCCTTAGGCAAAAATCAATGTCTTTAAAGCTCTCAGAGTCACAATTTGTTTATTGTTTTTCCTTGAAATGAGCAGAATAATTAAAATATCCTATGAAACTTGATACATCTGAGAATACAGTGGACCATCTCATGAGATAAATTATAAATGGTAATAAACTTTTTCATTGAAATTTTCTTGAAGATTTTTTCAATGCATTTCTACCTTTATTATCTCACTAGACATTCTCAAAGACTGTGTAAAAAAGGTCAGACAGATTAGTGTTATTCCCATCTCACAGAATAGAAAAGTAAGGTCTAGAAATGCTCAGTGATCATTTTGCTCACTGGTGCCATAGCTGGGGGTTTAATATCTATATCCCCAGGTGTTCTGCTTCCAAACCTCGGCTCATCCTATCTAAATCAATAATTCTTTAAGCAAAAATTAGAGAAAACAATACACATTCAATTCTGCAATGCTGTTGAAACATTAAGTCTGAGTTATACTTGGTTTCTTTAACATGTTTTGGATAAAACAGACAAGACCACACATGCATAAACTAATCATACACCCCATTGACTTTTGTCAATTCTCATTTTTACTGGCAGCTGCATTTCAAGGAAAAGCTAGTGAACTGCAGGGAGTAGATAATGTGGACTTCACTTCTCAAGGAATCAGAACATCCAGACCACTATCTAAAGCAGATAATCTGCGGCATCTGTTTAGAATGGGAGCGACAGCAAAAAAGTCACAGCTGAGCCCCAAGAAACCCTCAGAATGCGAGCACTTTATTTATGAATCAGCTGCCCACCCTCTGGTTTGAGAATGAAAGAGCCTCCAGTCACACTGCGGTCCTCTCCAGACGGGGAATACAAATGCAGCTACAGTGTGGCAGCAGTTATCATTTATTGAGAGCCCGAGTTCCAGGTGCCAGGCTGAGAGCTTTGTTTATTATTTCATTTCATCCTCATAACTCAAGATAGATGGTCATTTCTTTTGCTTTTTTAAGTTTCCTTCTGAAGTTGAAAAAACCTTGAAGAACACTAGGAAGAGAGTTTACTCAGAAGGCCAGCCAAGTAACCATTGAAGAGGTACACATCTCTTAGTGCTATTTTTCTATTACTTGCCATATTTTCACATCCTAATACTGCTGCTGCTTGCCCTATTTTTTTAAATGTAATATTTAGATATACAATTTTGTGGCCTTTTTAATTACAGAGTTTTGATGACTATTTTCCAAGAGTTTAATCAAGAGGGAACAAAAGCTGTATTAACCTGTTTTCTTGCTCTCCTTATTTGCACTATGTGCTTGTTTATTATCTGTGAGAGCATACTCCTCATATGGTTTGAAATGAAAGGATGATCCATCTCCTCATTACCAATCCTCTGCTTGGTGATGAGAAACAAAACAAAACATAGGAACAAAGGAAAAATGCGTTCCTGTCATTTCTCAGCCTTCCTTGCTGCTGCTCAGCTGGGACGTTAAAGAGTGGGGTTTAATGAAAGAAGGTGAGAAGGTGAAAAAAAGCCCTAATGAGCATGTGTTTCGTTATACGGAAAGATCACTGAGAAGCGGCTGTCATTTTCTTTGTGCCTAACATAGCAGTGTCCCCTAGGTCAAAGAAACCCGTTGTCCTTCCTTCCCCACCCATCCTTCCCCTACCCTGGCAAATAGCTTCTCAACCTAGAACAGATTTCATGAAGTTTAATTTCAGATGGTGGAGTGAAAAACAATGTCATTTTCCATCACTAGCTTACAGCTCTTGAGACACATGCAGACGTGTTGCAGGAGGTTCTTTCGGTTGCTTGCATCACTGGTAGAGCATCTCATGAGCAGGCATTTCAGTTCTACAGCTCAGGATGACAGAGCCCCAGCCTGGACTGCAGGCTTGCTGATGCTTACCCTTTAGACTAGGAATGAAGAAGCAAATTCTCATCTAGCAATACAAAGCCACTGGAAAACAAAATGCTTCAATGCTTCAAAGGAGAGTCGATAATAGCTGTCAAAACTCTAAAGCAATGCTCTGAATTAGAATGAAATCATGTAGTCATAATATCATTCCAAAAATGTCTTTCATCAGTGAGCGTTCCAGACCTGTGGTGTGAGCATCACACCTAAAATGCCAAATAAAACATGAAAGCCAAACTCAGAAAGAACTCTCAAAACTCTGAGAGTGATGTTTTTGGTTCACCAGTTACCAAACCAGGAAATCATTTCTCATTCCCAAAAGACCACTCCTTTGGGTAGTGGGAGAGAGGCATGACCAACCATAACAAGTAAAAAAATGAAATCTTAAAGTACAGCTCCTTTTGAATCGACAGCTATCTCAGGGAAGCAGGACATGCTTCTCTAATGTCTATGTCCAGTGCAACCGTTAACACTTTGTCAGGAATAAAGATCTTTCTTTGAAGTTGAAATATGCAGCCTTCACTGTGTTCTCATCCTGTACATTTCACTGAGTGAATAACCTAAATTACATGGAATGGCAGTAAATTGGCTCATCATAGATAGCCCTGTTCTAATTTTAAAAGGATAAAGAACTAAAGAACAAGAAAGCCTCACATGCAGTAGTTCAGAAACTAGTGAAGTCCCTTAAGGGGCTGCCACAATCTTTCCCTAGAAGGTTATGGGTTCAAATTCAACCCAGATTTGTGGTGACTAAGGATCATTTAATGTCTTGTGTTAAATGTATGTGTGCCTTCAACATAATGTTCCTAATAGGGATGCTGACAGCTTGCATTTGTCATTCTTGCTGACTCTCTTAGGAGTACAGTGGAAGGCTAACCACATGTGGAAACTAAATCATTCCCTGCCATTTAAAGATGATCCTTACAAAATGTAAACTCTGAGGCACAAAGAACATCTTGCTTTCACAAGATTGTCTGCCCCTCTTCCATCTCTGAGAAAAAAGCACAGCAGCTCTTTGACTGACAGTCTAACACCCTGATGAGCTCAGGACAGACTTTAAATTGTAAAAACCTACAGGCATGTCCACAAGAATAGTGTTTTTCAAACAACATAATGACTCTCTCAGTTTCCACAAAGCATTCACTTGTGGTAATAAAATGCCAGGTCACAAGTCAAATTTTGACTCCATTACAGAGCATTATCTTTGAATTCTAAGTGGAAAGGCAGTACAATTCACAAGCTGTCGGGTTCCAGACTTACCTCTGAACGGCAACAGAATAATAGGCTAAACAGTTATAGCTGCTGCAATCACTACTTGATTCGATTCTTAATGACTTGGCTCTCTCCACAGGTCACTTCAGCCAGTCATTCAACAAATAGACTTCAAACAATTTGGATTCTAGGCTTCTGCTTGGAATTCCATAGAATTCAGTGAAGAAACCCACCATTCATCAAAAGAGATTTGGGATGACTTAGAGACACTTAAGGTAATTAGGGTACTCCTCTTTGTGAAAAAACAAAAGTTGAGGTGGCTGAGTTGACATAAAAGGCTTCTATGGAGTTCCTGCTAAGGTTGTAAATGGTTCCCACCTTTAGATTTGATGTTGACTACCAAAGAGTAAGTTGATGAGTGGGAGAATGCCCTATAAGGGGCACCTCTAGGATGTGTCAGTGTTGCTTATTTGAGCGATGCTAAATGGATTGGCCACCCGAAACGCACAGATCACCCAGTGGTAGGAGAGGGTGGCAGCACCCATGCGAAATCCTGTTGCTCGAAAGCCCTCTGTGAGCCCAGCTCCCCAGCTTTTTCTGTTGTCTAAAAGATGTCCTCATCACAGCCAGAAGGGCTCCCTAGATCCTTGCTTTCAATTACTAGTCATCACTTGAACCTGTGCTACCAGGAAGTTGCAAAACTTTGAAGCTATTTCTTGTCAAGTCACCAGATCAGTTGGGAAATGAGAGTATAGAAAGTCACAAGGAGGGAATAACTTTGGGAATACTTCCTCATCCCAAGGGTGAGGTGAAGGTGAAATCTACCCATGACATAACCCCTAAAAGAAAAAAAAAAGACAACAGATGCTGTAGCCTCTTCTATACCCTTCACCCGCTGTCCCTTATAAACCTACAGACGCAGCTGTCTTGGCAGTGGAGGTGGGCTGAATCTGCCTGAGGCTGACGCTTCAGGTTTAATGCCCAGCTCCCATCCTACATCTACGCACCTATCTAGCAATCATTCCTCCATCTATTGATGGGTACGTCAGATCTTTACTTATAATCTCTTCCATCTGCCTACCTAGTAGAGACTGATAATTTCGGCTCTATCTCAAACGGCCATTTTCCTGTTGGGGAAATGGGAAATAACACCTGTTCTAACCTAAAGCAGTCCAGGAGGATCTTCAAGGACTGAACAGCACTCTGCTGAAAAGCCTTTGTAGATTTGGCCCAATGATTCCGAAAAGCACTTACAGTCTTCCCTCCTTCAGGCCTCCGTACCCACCAACCTTGGGCTTTCTCCCCGCGATTTTCCTCCCTTCCATGAGAGGTTCACTTTTCCGGATTCTCAGTATGAAGTTCAAATATGGGGACCAGATCTGTTACTCTTGCCGTGGGGCTCTGGGCTCCCGGCTCAGGCCAGAAGAGAGTGTAGGCGGAAACTAGACGAGGTGCGGGATGAGGACTCGGGCAGAATTTGCCAGATCCCTGGCGAGGCGTCATAAAATGAACGCCAAGGCTGCCCCAGAGAGGAGATTGGGGAACCGAACCAAGTGTCTTCCGCGGGGCTCTTGGGGCCAGAGTGACGTGGCCTCATCAGGTGGACACCATGCAGTCCTCCCCCGACCCAACTCCTGAGAGATGTCTACATAACCACGACCGTCGCCGTCACAACCCTGCCCAGGCCTAAGGAGTGGGGAGGGGGCGCCTTCTCTGCTGAAACTGCGTCTGGGGCTTGTTTGTAGGTTCGCAATTCGCCATGATACATGTAAAGACCAATTAAGGTTTGATCCGTGCACACGGGAGGCTTACGGAGGCTGATAGTGGAACCAATTAACGAGCATGTCCCCTAATTCCTACCGCGGCCGCCGGGCGCACTGTGGATGCCCAGGGGCCTGCGGTGGCTGCCCCGGAGCTCCGCGCCCTGCCGCCCTGGAAGCAGGTGTCCTCCCTGGAGGCAGGTGTCCTCCTCCAGCGAGAAGGTGCGAGGAGCGGGGCCGCGGGGCGGCTGGGGAGGGCCACGCCGGGCCAGGAAGCTCAGAGCTACCCGCCTACGGAGCCCAACTGTTTGCTGCCGGGTCTGGGCGGGTAGGGGAGCGCCCGAGTGGTCCGCGCCGGGCGGGGACAGCGACTGGAAGGCGCCCAGCGCAAAGCCAGGCGTTGCCCCGAGGGCGGAGGACAGGTAGCCGCACAGCCGCCGCCAGGTAGCGAACGCCCGGGAGCTGAGCGGCACTGTCCCAAGGTTTCGCCTGCCCGGGGCCCGGCTAGCTTCTGCCCGCAGCGGGGGCGGCCTGGCGTAGGTGGAGGGGGGGCACCTCCGCCTCTTCCATCGCGCTCCCCTTTTCTTTCCGGCTCAGCCCGCTGCCCCAGACATGACCCCCGCGCAAGGTGTTGGTGCTGCGCACAGCCGGGGCGCGCGTGATTAATGGCCCCAGGTCGGGGGCGGCGCAGGCACTAGACTGTCCTTGCCTCGGCCAGGGTGTGAGGGTATCCGGGAGGAGAGGCAGGTCACGGCAGTGGGGGCCCCCGGGACCGCGGCCGCGGAAGAGGAAGAGAAGTGGGAGACGCGGGTCGGAAAGGCTCGTTCCCTCCAGCCCCGGGGCAAGTCCCCCGCGTCAGCAAAGTTTGGAGCCACTGGCGCCGCGCCGCGCGGGTCCCTCCCCACGCAGTTCCCACGGCGGGGTCCGTGCCGCCGTCGCTGCCGGGGCAGGACAAAGGCTCATTAACACGTGATGGGACCGCGCCTCATAAATGGGACTGGAGCGCGAGGGAGCCTGAGACAGAGCGCGAGCGGAGGGACAGACAGGGACCCAGAGAGCTGGGCGAGGCGACGGGCACCGGGACTGGCGGAGACGTGCAGCCCCACGCCGGGCCAGGCGGGGCGAGCGGGAGGAATCAGTGAAGAGCCCAGGGAAGGGGCGAGGCTCGCGGGCGGAGGTGGCGCCAGTCCCGACACTTGTCGCTGGCGGGCGCTGCAGGCAGGGAACACCGGCTGGTGGTTCGCGCAGACCGACTGACTTACTGACCGACGGACTGAGGCACATCCCGCGCCACCCCACCCCGTCCACATCCCAGCACCGGCGGCGCCGCTTCCCTCTCGTTACTCTCGCGGCCACCCCTGCCTTCTCCACTTCTTTTCCGCCTCCGCCTCTTGTAGGCTCCCTCGGCGCCAGTGCCTTCCCCTGGCCCGGGCGGGGCGCCTCGGCTCCCTGCAGATCTCTCGGTAGAGTCAAGGGGGACGTTCCGTTCTAGCAGAGCAAGCAGCCTCTGCGCCGGGCGAGAGGTGCCCAGGGAGCTTCCCATCCAAGGACCAGGGCATGCAAAGGGTAAGACGTGGCAGACTTGCGTTTGAAAATACTTTTTCCGCTTCTCTCCTGCTTGGGTGCTGACCAGTGTGGTCCCCAAGTGTCCATCGCGGAGTTGTTATTCTGTGAGCGAATCGTGCGTTGGTGTTTACTTAGATGTGTAGCCCCAGCCTGTTAACTGTGGTCTGTGCTACTTCCGGAGGTTTCTACGGTTTACTAGTTACTGAATGTGTGTGCACCTGGCTGTCTGTATGCACTCACTGATGTCTGTTTGTGGAAATGTGCCTGTTTCAGAAACAGTTAGTGCTTAATGTCTGTAAACCGTATCAGCAGCTGTCTTCCCTGAGAAATACATCAATCTCTGCACCAAACCTAGAAACTGTCTAAAGTAAATGATCAAATGTCCTATAAAGAAATGTATGTCAAATAATAAACTTTTGATAAAGAAAAATACAGCTACAGGCAGCACTCTTCTTTGAGGAAAAATAAATGGGCATGTAACTGATACCTAATTTGAGTAGTGATAGAAAATTTAACTCGGAAGTGGCCATTAGCTGAGAAAAGTTGATGTGTTTTTTAAAAACCCGTTTCTTGCTAAGGCTCCCAACCGTGATGGATCACCTCCTGAATGCAAATGTGTTTGCTGGGCTCCATGTGAGAAGCTGTCGTTTGGTCATTTGAAAGTTTAAAAGCGACGTGCATGTTTCTAATTTTAGTTTTAACTTGAACAGATGAGAAAAAAATTTAGTCAACCAATTAATTATTTTGTCTCTCATCTTTTCTTAAAAAATGTTATTCTTGCCTTTGTTGTTGCTTTCTTGATATATTAGGCATCCTCTGGCGTTTAATCCAGTAAGAGATTAGAATAGATTTATTGGTTTTAAAGGTGTTGAAAGATATTTCTGTGGGTCCCATAACTTGTCATTTTTATTACCAAGTTAATATCCTTTGAACAACGGGGGATATGCAATTTCTTAGCGGAAACTGAGTGGACATTGACTATCAGTGGGACAGCTACTGCCATCAATCTATTTTGCAGAATATTGAGAAGCTCAGATCAACCAACCTTTAAGGTTCCCATAGGGCTTTATCTGATTTAAAGTGTTGCTTTTCTAATCCCACCCTGCTGACAATTTGCAAGGGAAGATAGACTGATTGATTTTTCTTGGTCCTTTTTTCCCCTGGTATTCCTTTCCCCTCCCCCACTCTTCTAACTCAGTTTAGAGAAATTTTATCAAAATAAAAGGCCATGTATAGTTTTTTAAGTGAGACAAATTATTTTCTGATTGTATCCATTCTGAGTATCTACACATCTCCAGAATTGTAATCATAATATATTGCTGGCAGTTATTTGTAGGTACCTACAACAGTAGGTACCATAGTTGGGCAGAAGGTTTGAGGATGGATATGGTTTTGTAAAAACTAATTCATTTTAGGTTATCAAAAGAACTTATTATAAAAGGACTCTTTTTGTTCCAAAGATGTCTTCACTCCAGGCAAGGAGCAGTCTTGGCTGAGGTATGTATCAAGTGTCCGATAGGAAGATGTCTTATTGTGTTCGTAAGTCTCCATGGGGGTAAAATGATGCCACAGGGGGAAATGCTCAGTCCTGACCCTTCAAACACAAAATGACTATGCTTGTGTTAGGAAGGCCAATCAGATCTCTCATGCCCCCCAGTTTTAATAGGCAACATCAGTGAACATGCATGATACAAAAAGAATGTTATGCCTAGTCGTTTCAATGAACATAGGTGATAGTATCTAATTTGCTGTGTGAAGTTTTCCCTCCTGGTGAAAATGTGATCTGACATTGGAGTGGTGCTCGGCTTTGTTTGTTATCCACTGTTTTCTGTCTTTTTCTGTTACCCTTTTCCCAGTGGACTGCCTGCCTCCCTGTCTCGCCTGTGAGGCTGTTCTTCTCTAATAAGCCTAGCTGCAGGATCAGTGTGTTCTTTTTGGCATTTCAAAATGTTAAAATAGTGAAATTGTTAAATGTTACCAAGATGAAACTGCTGGGAATGAAATTCTCCAGAAGAACCACTATGTTTGTGGCATATTTCAGTGTATTCCAAAAGAAAGCCCTTTGAATTGGTTTACCTATTTTTCTCAAGAAAGAAGCAGCCCCCTTGATTAGTGTTGATAAGTGTTTAGTATGCGGTGTCAGCTTATTAATTACTAACGCAAAGCCTGAAAAACTCTTTCAAAACAATGTATGACATCTTCTGTGCTTTGACCCAGAATTAACATTAACCACCAGGAAATTTAGACAGGCTCCCTGGTTGTCTTGCATATTAGTGTTAGAGATTAGAATTAAAATACTTTGCTGTATAAGAATAAACTGTTATGAAATGGAACTCCTAACAGCAGTTTACAGTTCACCACGCTTACCAAATGTTTCTTCCCAGAAAACAGTTGGCCTAATAAGGAAGGGGATTATTTCTTATAATTAGCTCTCCAGGAATGCTGCAAAAAAAAAAGTAATAAATTGAATTTGGAAATCCCTAACAACATGTGATGAATAAAATGAGATTTGGTGATAGCGTCTTGAATTTGGCCAGTAAGCTGGAGCCTGTCCTTTAGGTTGCTGCCTGTAATGTTCTTCTAGGGGGTAATTATGTTAGCTCAGTTGCATGAAGAACACAGATGAGAGCTTTCATTCCTGCAAAAAAGGATGCCGTGTCTCCACCAGTGTAAGTCTGTCTCTTCTATTTTTATATTCATCACTTTCTAATTGAACCAACAAATTAGATGAAACCAGCATTTGGGTTTAAATTATTTATAATTCTGTTTTTGACTCTGCAACAACCTGACCCAGCAGTGTGTGGAAGACTGTGCTGGGACCAGGCTTATGTTTTGTACATCTACATTTTGAGGGACCACAAGCTCTGCTGATTTTTTTTTTTTACTGAAAATTGGTAAAGAAGCTAAAGAATAAGAGGAAATCAAAACCAATTGATGTACTTTATATTGGCATAATTTTAACTTCATATCCCCCCCCATATCTCCTACTCTTTCCTAATCCTGATCTGTAATGTTAACTTTATAATTCCATGAGTGCTGTTTCTGAGGGGTGGAGGAATTTAACTTTGCCACTGAATTACTATCAACTGTTTTGATAACCATTTAATTACATCAGATTAACTTTATAACTTATTGTATGGGTCAACTTAGGTTTCTCTGAGATATATTCTGAACTAAAAGAAACAATAAATGTCATTTGAAATCTGTAATATCAAATTATATGCTGCATAATTTTAGGTGACTGGATATCTAAGCACACTTTTATACATAGGTATGAACAAACTTTTTCATAGATGTATAACATGACCAAAAGAAAATTAGATATCTTGCCTTTATATATTTGGACATACTTGAACATATAATTTAGGGTTTAAATAAGTATTATAGATTTGGGGAAGGGTCCAAATTCAGAGAAGCTGTGCAGATGGACACTAAAGACTCAAGGCAAAGGGATGTATCCACCTTGAATCAAAATAAGGCTGTTCTTGTTTTCCACCGTAGTGGAACAGTGTTTCAGTCCCAGGTGTTCTAAGAATCTTGTGAAAATGCCAGAATGGGCATAACCACATTTGATCATGGTTTTATCATAAACACTAATTGATGGGTATAACACAGTTTTCACCAATCTTGCTAACTGCTTATTATTTGGGGAAAGAAAGTTGGAAGTAAATATACAAAGTTATGACTACATCACAAAATGCATATTAGCATAGTAATATTTGTTACACATAACCAATTGTAATGCTATCACAAGTAAGTTACAGCTATAGGAAATTTGTGTGGCCTGAAAAAGGGAGGGTTATGTTCAGTGTTTTTTGTGCCTCTCTCTTGGTACTAATCAAATGGTTTGATGTTAGATGAACTTCTATTTCAAACAGGGCTGCATGGGTAATATGGAAGTTAGGACATATCAACAGTAATAGGTCAAAACCATCATTGAAGTAATCATTATGAACTTCTAGTTCATAACAAAACATCTGCCAAAAGTTTTCCTGGGTCATGTTTCTTCAATGAATAGGCACCTCATAAAAAAAATAAAGCATTAGACTTTATTATAATTGTTTTTTCTAGGACATTCTTATCTAGTTTTCATTGGTATTTTCCATACAGATTATTAATGTATAATTTGGGGATATCCTCTAATTTAAAAGTTTCATTTGGCCAGGTTAATCACATAACTTAGTGACCATGGGATTCTTGAAGTTCATAGTTGTGTTTATGTAGGTGTTTGAGGGAAGGACTGGTGACTCACCAGACCTGAGCGAATGGTCCTGTCAGAGTCACCGCAGTCGCTCCAGAATACCCTGAGTTCTGTTCTGTCCCAGCTGGTGGAATTTTCATACCTGCACTTTAGGAAAGCTTTCAAAGTTTTTCTTTTTTTGTTTGTTTTGTTTTCTTTTGTTTTTGAATATGTGAGTTGAGACTGGTTAGGTAGAAATTGGTATTTTTTAGCTAACTCTTTTTTTAGCTAATTCTCTTTTAACCCACTGTGCCATAGCATTATATTCTGTATTTTTGAGTAAGATTCCTAGATTTTGTATTTTTTTAATGCAACAAGGGATGTAAGTTCCCTTTTTTCCTAGACACAGATGGCAAATCATTTTCCCCTAAGCATATAATATTTTATCTAATGTCTTATTTGTCTACTGTAATTTAGATTCATAATTGTTTAGAGTTTGTATTTGTTGATTCGAAGTTTGATATCTTTTGACTTGACTCCTTACCACCAATATCAATTCTAAATAGAATTTTTAATAGTTTTTAACTTCAGGCAATAAAATGCAGTATAGTTACCTAAATTTGGCAGTGTAATGTCTATTTTTTTAATTTCTATTAGCAAATTCCGTGCTATTGCTTTTTAAAGAAAAGCAGAGGCATTTTTCAAAAATGTGCCAGGCAATCTGCTGTGGTAGTTGGACATGCTGGCAAATGCTTCCACAAACTGTGTATGTCAATAGTATATTTAAATATAATTAAAATAACATGCAATTAGGAAATTATGTTTGCCAAAGTTTATGTTTAAATGGGAGGGTTCCCCTCTGTTCTTCATCATTTCTTCATCCATTACTTTAGACCGTATATTTAGAGAAGAGAATTGGAATCAATATGAGTTCTATGAATTGTTACGAGTTTAACATTTAACTTGGTGATAAATTCCATTATGCTTCTTAAAAAAATTTCTACTCTCACATATGAACACTCATACTAGGAAGTTTTTTAACACTGTTTTCTGCTGGTCAAGAGGCTAAAAATGATGTTTTTAGTATAGCAAGTGAACCAACATCATAGGTTATATGCCTTTATCACTCTTGCTTGCTTTTAATTGAGCTATGTTTAAAAATAAATCAATTTGACTTATTTTTACAAGATAGACTTAATTCAATGCCACTATGATATGTGTATTTTGGTTTATTCCTATGTAGATTGTTAAATGGACCAGATTTTTAACTAATTTTAATGCATTGCTACCAGAATTTGTAAATGTTTTCTCCAGCTTTTATGTAAGTATGTAAGTGGTGAGCAAGCAATATGTGTGTGGAGAGAAAGGAAAACTGAACAACTTGACATATAACCAAAATAAGCAAAAGATTGTCAAAGAATTCTGCATATGTGGGAATTTAACTTTGGAAAATGTACAGCTACTATTGGAAACTATATCTAGGTTCTTGCAAATTAAAAAAAAAAAGAAACCTTTGAATGATTTCAGTCCTCACTCAGGAAACTAATTATGAGTAATCTAGGATCCATTTTTTATTGATAAAATAATCAGAGAGGGAACAGTCTGCCCATATTTTAGTGATTTGGCATACATTTCCATATACTTATAAATTTTAGACATAAGATAGTTGCCATCCATAAGCAGTGTAAATTGTATAATTATCAGGGTAGTTCTGGAAGATAGTTTACAGTGGATCTGCATTACTTGAGCCTGCTGCAAAATTTCTATTTTAGTTTGTGGTTTTCTGGGTTCATCTCCTTTGATACATTATTTTATGGTTCTGGGAAAAGAAGAACGGAAACAGAAACATTTCCATCTTTAAACGTAACAGCTGTAATGCTAACTACTTTTACTTTTTTCCTATTCTTTTATGTGCAGTAACTGTGGGTTCCCTCACAATGGTGTTGAAAGAAATTGCTAGCAGTTCTATGAAATTTTACATAGACTTTGCCAATAAAATCAGGAGAAAATGGTTGATGTAGAGTTCTTAATTTATGTCTGCATACTGGGTACTTACATATTAGATCTTGAAGCCACTTCTCTTTGCTGGATGAGATATATAACAGCAAGTTTCCTGAAACAGTGCAGAGAAGGCCTGAATTGTAGGCTGAGAAGTTCCCTACTTGTGTTTATTTTCAGGCTACACTACATTATTTTATTCCAGTTAAATAAAAATGCCATGGATTTAAGGATCTGTGAGATTATTGTGGCCTTGTAGTAGAGTTTGATATCAGGTAGTGTGATTCCTCCTACTTTGTTATTCTGTCTCAAGATTGCTGTAGCTATTCGGGGTCTTTTGCAGTTCCTATACTACAAGGCCACAGTAATCAAAACAGTGTGGTACTGGCATAAAGGCAGGCATCTGGATCAATGGAACAGAATAGAGAGCTTAGAAAAAAATCCACACCTTTATGGTCAATTAACATTTGAGAAATGAGGCAAAAACATACAATGGCATAAAGACAGTCAATTCAATAAATAGTGTTGGAAAAATTGGACAGATATGTACAAAAAAGTATGAAACTCCACCTTCTTACACCATACACAAGAATAAACTAAAAAATGAGTTAAAGACTTAAATGTTACATTTGAAATCATAAAAATCCTAGACAAAAACATAGTCAGTAAAATATTGGACATTTCTTATAATAATATTTTTTCTGATATAACTCCTCAGCTGAGGGAAATGAAAAAAATAAGCAAATAAGACTACATTAAACTAAAAAAAAAATTTGCACAGCAAAGGAAACCATCAACAAAATTAAAAGACAACCCACTGAATGGGAGAACATATTCATTCAAGATACATCTGATCAGGGGTTAATATCTAAAATCTTAACTTATAAAACTCAACACCAAAAATCCCCCCAAAACTAACAATCCAATTAAAAAATGGGCAAAGGACCTGACTAGACACTTTTCTTAAGAGGACACACAGATGGCCAATAGACATATGAAAACATGCTCAATGTCACTAATCATCAGAGAGATACAAATTAAAACCACATTGAGCTATCACCTCACACCTGTCAGAATGGCTATCATCAATAAATCAACAAACAAGTGTTGGCGAGGATGTGGAGAAAATGGAACCCTCTTGCACTGTTAGTGGGACTGCAAATTGGTTCAGCCACTGTGGAAAGCAGTATGGAGATACTTCAAAAAAATTAAAGATGAAACTGCCTTATGATTCAGCAATTCCACTTCTGAGAATATATCTGAAGAAACCCAAAATGCTTATTCTAAATATTATAAGCACCCCATGTTCATTGCAGCATTATTTATTGTACTATAGCCAAAATTTGGAAGTAGCCCAAGTGCCCTTCAGTAGGTGAGTGGGTAAAAAAGCTGTGGTACATTTACACAATGTAATACTACTAGGCTGTAAAAAAAAAGAAAGAAAGAAAAGAAAAGAAAAAAAAAAAGAAGGAAATCTTACTCTTCATAGCTTAGATGGATGGACCTAGAGGGTATTATGCTAAGTGAAAGAAGCCAGTCAGAGAAAGACAAGTACATGGGATTTCACTTATATGTAGAATCTAATGAACAAATTAAACTAAGAAAACAGTAAGACTAATAGATACAGAGAACAGACTGAAAACTGTCAGAAAAGAGGGAATTAGGAGGCTGGGTAAAAAAGTGAAGGGATTAAAAAAAAACTCACACAGATAACAGTATGGTGATTACCAGAGGGGAAGGGGGTGGGGGGAGGTAGAAGAGGGTAAAGGGAGGAAATAAATGGTGATGGAAGGAGACTTGACTTGGGGTTGTGAATGCAATATAAGATAAAGATGATGTATTGTGTAATTGTACACCTGAAACCTATATAATTTTATTAATAATGTCACCCCAATAAATTTTTTTAAAAAGATCTGTGAGAGACTGCTTTATCATGAGCAAGCCCCCTTAGCAATCCATTTCAATAATCTAAAACCCTATACACATGGAATAATCTTTCTTGCTATCTAACGTCAATTCTTCTTAAAGGTTAATTCTATTCCCTCCCTGCCCCTCTCCCCCAGTGTTTTTCATTAGCCATAATCTTTAACAATGGTTCCTAAACTTCCTAAAGTGTTAGAATCTCTTGGAGGCCTTGGTAAAACACATATGCACCCCAGCCCTAGAGTTTCTGTTTCTGCAGGTCTGAGTTGCAACCGAGAATTTGCATTTCTCCAGTGATGCTGAAGCTGCTGGAGACAACTCAACTGAGTCGCTGACTGTAAAATAACTCCGAATGCATTTAATAACTGTTGTGGGACTTCTCCAACTATTTTTGTAGACTGGAATTTCCCAACCTATTCTCACCTTTCTTACTTCCTAATTCTTTATCTTCATGTTATTTTTTCTGAATACTTTCAGTTACTCAGCTCCATACAAAATTACATAATTGCATTACGCAAACCCTAGGAAGGATTTGACCTTGTATAAGTACAATAGAACTACCTCATGATTTCAGTGGCATAAAAATTCTGTACTTGCATCCATTTTGCATACTTCTTCTTAATCATAACTGTATTTACAAAGCGTATTTTGCATCTTTACTGAAACCTAGTTCTTCAAGTGTTGTTTGTACATAATTATTTGCATCTTGAAAGCATATTTCTGTTTATATCTTTTATTGTTAGTACACACTGAAAATTTTTTATTTAACATTTGAACTTAAGTAGGTGATACATAAGTACCTAGTTTTTAAAATCATGTCTGAATGGAACCCTGAATTTACAAGATGATAAAAACATTTAAAATTATTCCAGCAAGAAAATAATAGGAAGGAAATGGAATAGTTTAGAAAGCTACTGTATCCTCACTTTGAACACTTTAGCCCCTATAATAGTGGAAGATAATTTTCCATTCTCTTTCATCACAGAGTTATGACCTGTGTTGGTGATTTCATATTTGAAAATTGGAAAGCTAAATGTTTCATAAAATAGAAATGAGTTGAGTTTGTTATTAGAATTGATTCTGGGCTCCTGAGACATTCCCTTCTTACTTTTAACCATATCTTGGCATAAACATATCATTTGTTTTCAGTAGAACCACTTTCTTTTACTCATTCTTAATTACATTCTTGAGGCAGAATTCCAAATATTCACAATTAATTTTTATTAATGTATTAAATTTTCTTAATGTCCTTTTGCCCCAGAAAAGCAATTGGAAATTTAGTTGTGTAGGTAGTAATAATAACCCATTTGAACCCTCCATAACATATTATCTTATTTAGGTTTTAATTAATTCACTTGTACAATGCATAACAACATGTTGTAGCAGGAGGAGAAGTTGCTCAGCCAAAGCAAGAATTATTTCATAAATAGAATAACGAATTGGTTCCTGGGGTCTTATAAAAGCCACTCCATCTAGTGGCTGAATTTTCACATAACTTTTGAAAAAGCACTTCCACATGGAGAAACCCATTAATGGGATTCCTTGGGAAAGACCAATGCATAATAGCATGCATTTCAGGAAAGGAAAAAGGCCATTAAAATCATAATTTTGTATATCATCTTTAAAGGTCTATATCAACAGTGTATAACTAGGATTTGTTGAGGGTTGTACATGTCACAAAGATTTCTTTGTATATCATTATTACATGGCTACACATTGCCATTCATAATAAACAACAAGGCTAAATAAGAATGACAGCCCTAGATGCTGTGGCTTAGTGGATTGAGCACTGGCCTGTGAATCAAAGGGTCACCAGTTCAATTCCTAGTCAGGGCACAAACCTGGGCTGCAGGCCAGGTCCCCAGTAGGGAACACACAAGAGGCAGCTACACATTAATGTTTCTCTTCCTCTATCCCTCCCTCCCCCCTCTCTAAAAATAAAGAAAATCTTTAAGAAAAAAAAAGAATGACAACAAAAAGAAGTATCTTTGACCATAACCTCCACTTGCTGCCAATATCACTGCTACTTGATACTGAGCTAAAAGATCCTGGGACAAATAATTGTTCATGCCTTTTATGTAACTTTTACATTTGAGCAGTTTTTTTCAGATGGAAGTTTTTATGAGACCAAGACTTAGGTTTAATTCTCTAATGATCAACTGATTTTGTGCCAAGGAAAACTACCTACAGTTAAAAGCCATTCTGCTAAGATAGATCTGCCATGTTGCTAGTGCACAGCAATATTCATTTAGTGAACAGGAATTAAGTACCTGCCTTGTGCTGGGCAGAGGACATGCAAGGCCATGTAAGACAGGGCCCTACCATCAAGGTTCATGATCTGAGGGGTTTAGAAACAAGAAAGACTGCTGTAGGCTGTCTCAGCAGTGCCCATCATCTCTCCTTGGGAGAAAACCTGAAAGCATATATAGGAAGGGGATTTATACAATTCAATACTATTCGATGATGAAGTATAATGTGCCTATTGCATGCACTCATATCCAATTCTATTCTGTCATCTGTGGAAGGGGAAGGGGAGATGGGTGGGCTTTATTTAATTGGGTGAGGTAGAATGGACAATCATTTCCATTGCGTCCTTGACCCATATTCATTATACAGGTATGATTCATAGATATATAACATCTACAGTACTAAGCATAGAGTAAACACACAATAAAATGTGTTAAATGAAGCATCTAAGGCCCTCTAACTTTATATCCATCTGTGTGCCCTTGGGGCATCAAGAGGCATCACAGACACTCTCTTGTTGGAGCCCTACAGAATTTCTTCAGCCTGATTCCAGCCAAATTTTAGTAACTAGCCTCCGAGAGTCTTATTCCCCCTGGGTCTAAGTAAACTACACTGCTCTCGGTGGGAAGTTGAGTGGTTTCAATGCATTTCTCCATGTAAAGAGTGAGTGTTTAAACCTTGTTTACTAACAACAGTCGCATCTCATTCAGACCTAAAGGAGGTGCCCTCTTCATTCCTCACTGGTGGTGTGGAGGCTGTCATTACCATTCACAATCCTTACAATTTACTGATGAAGAAAACATAAACCTATCTAATTAAAAAACAATAGTGGCAATAACGAGTTAGATTTTATTTCTTATTTGCCAATGGTCACTGCGAATACAGTGCTAATCCAGGGTTGGGATTTATAGCTTACAGTTAATTGTTGTGCTTTGTCCCTGAAGACCATAGAGTAAGGACGATATTTGCAAGTGCCATGGATATCCTTTTTGCAGTCAGCAGATCGTTCCTCCAGATTTGAGCTGTTCACTATATAAACTTATCATGTACTATTTATTACCTGCTTTTCCCTCAATCAACTCTTGCCCCTTCCTTAGAAATGGAAAGAAGAGTGTCTTCTTCCATGGTTCTTGGACCTCAAAGTTGAGCAGGGACTTTGAGTTATGTAGACCTGGTTCAATTTAGCTCTGCCTCTCTAGTTGGAAACCTTGGACAAAACATTTTACCTCTCAGTTTTCTCATATGTAGAAGGGGGATTGTCACAGCACCTATTTCGTGTAAATATTAAACAAAAGTAACATATGTGCTTAGTACAATGCCTGGCACATAAATATTCAAATATTTCTTATTGACATATTTGGAAGTTGGAATTTTCTCTATTGTGTATTTAAAACATGCAAATTACTTGAGATTGAAACCTGAAGAATCAAGACTTATTTTAGTTGGGTTTAATTCATATGCTCATGGATTCAAAGAGAAAATACCCCGTATTGAAGAATGAATTTGTTTCCTTAAACTGAAAAGTATGCTGCACCATTGGACAAGTATGCTGCACCATAGTTTCAATACTTGAAACTATTGCTGTCCTTGGTAATGAATTGTAAAGATAACCCATCTAATAGGTTCTATATATATTACAGATCAAATAATATACTGCTTTTGACTTTTAATGACCAGATCTCATATGGAAGATAAAGACAGTCTTATGGAGTATTTTATACATGGACCAGGCTTCTACTGAATTAAACACTTTGTGTGTTCTATTTCAAGGAAAGGCTGCTTCAATTATGCATGATTTCTTTCCTTACAGATTATGTAGAAAAGCTATCTGTAAAAAAAAAGCAAAGGCACTTAGTAGTAGGAAACATCAAAACAGAGCGAAATTAAATGGTAGGTGGAATTAGTTATGAAAGTCAGTGAATCATTTGTATCATTAATTTGCTTGTGGGGTAGGCTGTTCTTGTGCCATCATCACCTACTGGTGAGTGCCTGTTCCGTGTGGTTTAATTTGTTGAGCCCTGAAATTCTTTGTTTTAACAAGCTTTAAATGTTAAATAATTAAGCATGCCTCAGGTTAAATTTGAAAAGAAATAAAGTCTTACAAGTGTCTTAATGTCTGTTTATATAAATTGATATATTTTTATGAAAAATCTAACACTCATTTTGTTAGCAAGAATAGACCAGAGAAAATAGTGCATTTAATAACTTCTATTCTACATTAGAAAAAAAGGAAAAGCTAAAGCTTTGAGAACCAACTGAGCATTACAAGCATAATGGAATTTTTTTAATATATGGGAAAAAGAGCTGACATTAATACTAAGAAGAATGATTATGTATTTTTGCCTGAATTATCAGGATAATTAAGTCAATCCTTTATTTCTCTTTGCTATAGGAGATGATGCAAAAAGTTACAAAACTACTTTAATAATTCCAAAACTCTAATTGTTAGGTAAGAGTCAGGAAAGGCTCAGTTGTCCATTCAGCTGTAGCAGAAATATTATTGAGTTGTGATGTTGTCCTGTGAGGTCTGCCATGTATATTGAGGACTTGACTTAGACATAATGCAATTATGAAGCAATTAAAATTTTTCCTACTAACTTTAGAGAAGTGCATTAGCAAGTTATTTTTCTTGATCAAATTAGTAGAAACCAGACTTGTTCCCAGAAGCGAATGGGAAAAAAACAAACAAACAAGTATATCCACTGGCACCACTGTTCTCTTGAACCCTTCACAAGGCCCTTCTATGAGGCCAGCCAAGCAGAACAACACAAGACCAACAAAGAAAGGAGGGAAAGAACAGGGTTAAGCCAGGACCTGGGACTCCTACATTTGATATCCTGGACTCCTGTCAGTTTTGATACTATGGGCTTGGCATTGTCTCCTTAAAGCATTTATAAACTTAGAGTTTTAGAGAAGGAGCTGTGGTGGGCTGATAACAGTCTGTAACTGCATTGGGAGCACCGGTCCTCCTGAGGCCTCCAGCGGGTTTCCTGCCTTTCTGGACAGGACAACCTGCAGGAAGCAAACACTGCCTGGTGTCTGTTCCCCCAAAGATACTGTGCAGGCCAAAACTGCACAGATTTTGACTTAAAACTGATAATTATCTAAGTTATTGAAATGTCTCTCTGAAACAAAGAAGGTCTCCAGCTGGGCAGTGAAAAATAATATAACCGGCTATTAAATTATACTGATATAGAAAAGATGCTATTTGAAGTTTTGTTTTGAGGATTTTCTCAATGCTCATCCTAGTCAGAACATGGACATCTCATATCCTCAATGGTTATAGAAACAAAGATCTAGACTCTGGGTCGATTTTTTAAAAACTCCATGCTGCTACCATACACATAAAATTTCTTTGATGATAACTGTAGCTTGCTAATTGAGGTATAAGTTTGGGAGTTGGGGGGTTGGATGGAGAGGCAGGTGTGCATATAGAGAAAGAAATAAAAAGAACAGGGGGTGGTATTCTAATAAGTTGAAGTTTTCAAAAATAATAGATACAACACATTAAAATATTTTTATTATTGTTATAAAGGCATGATTTTTAACTTAAAGTATCAGAATATGTTGATTTTATTCAAGCATAATTCAAGTAAAATCCCCTTAAATGTCAGTCAATCATTCTTTTACTATAACTGTAATAAAAACCAACTGCTTCTTTAATAAGTACATCTATGCATCTTGCTAGAAATTTTCAATTATGATTCTTCCCAGTAGCAAACACAAACAAAATTAATGGCAGTTGCATCCCCCAAAGCCTGAACTATATTACTAATGAACTCTCAAAGAAAACTCTCAGTGCAAAAAATAAGCAGGTGGAAATTACTGTAATAACCCAGATGTAGAAATAAAAGCAAGAATTACTGAAATGCAAAGAACAGTTTTCCTGCCATGATCCCATTAACTTAAAATAGCCTGTACACAGTGGTATTTGGACATTACTGAGATCCTTGAACTGCATGAAACTCATATATATATTTAACTGTATTCTTTAATTATATTTGGCTTATATTGAACAGAAATTACTATGTATCTCATAACCATTCTTGGTTGCAATAAAATGAGAAATTGTGATCACATATGCAGTGATTTTAATCTAGAGTAAATCACAGGCACACATGTTTTACATTATGGAAATAAGGCCTGTGATCCTTTTTCTTCACTTTATAGCTCTTTCAAATGCTAGTTTTAGTCCTTGAGGCCATGCCAATAGGCAGATGCACCAAGATGGGCTGGGATAGGAAATAGTGGTTTAGTAGAAGGTAATCTTAATGACTACGATTGATTATAAACCTCAATTTGTGTTTGTAGGAAGCTAGAAGACTTGAATATAAGATTCAAAATGACTTTATCTTAGTTACTATTAATCCTTAAAGCTACCAAAAGCAGAAATTCTGGAGTCTGAGCAACATGGATTCAGCTACATACTTTTCATATTCTGGACAATTTACTTAACATCTAATGGTCTCTGTTTCCTTGTCTGTGAAATGGGAATTACAAATAAGCACCTGTAGAGTTGTCATGATAGAATATATGTAGTCTCTCTCAAATGCCTAGAATATACATGTAGACATTCTCCCTCCTCTACCCATGTGTACGTCCTCTATTTCTCTTGTGATCTAATGCTCAGACAAAAATAAAAATTGAGTGAGCAACCTATGATCTAATTAGGACAATGAATTATCTTGATATATAATTAATAATATAAGGCTGAGAGCCATAGTACTAAGAAATGTTAATAATTAACATTTATTGAAGAGTTAAGTTTTGTGCCAGGCACCATATTAAGTGCTTTTTTAATATTTCATTTTCAGCACACTTCTATGATTTAGACCTCTCCCTCCTCCCTGTTTTACAGATGAAACACTGAAGGTTTGAGAGACTGACACGGGTCTGACACTGATCATGGTCTGCTGACTCCTAACTCAGTGTTCCCTCCACTGGTTGGAATCACTGGGGCAAAGGAGGGAGATAGCAGCACTCCTGTCTCAGGTTAGAGGGATGGTATCTCATGAAGGTGGAAGGCAGCTCTAGACCTGTACTGTCCAATATGGTAGTCCCTAGCGACACATTGCTATGAAGTACTTAAAATGTGGTTAGGTCCACATGTTGAACCTACATATTCAACATGAGTGATAATATTTTGGATACATTGGGTTAAGTAAACTGTATTATTAAATTAACTTTTTCATTTGCATATTTCTTTTTACCTGGATACTGGAAACTAAAATTGTACATGTGGCTCACATTACATTTTTATTGGACAGTACTGCCCTAGAACTGGAACATCTGGGTTCATTCTGGCTCTGCCACCCACTAGCTACCTGAATGGCAAATTACCCTCTCTGTGCCTTTCTCCTATAAAATGGGGACAATAGCAGCACTTACCTCATAGGACCATTGTGAAAATAAGTAATTTGGTACATGTAAGAGGCTCTGAATGCCACTTGCACATGATCAGCTCTCCATGAGTGCTTCAAAAGGGAAAAATCATCAATACTTGGTAGTCCACCTGATTACAGAGGCAAAGAAGGAGGAGGAGTCAGGGGTAAGTCCAAGGTATGAGCTTGGACAACTACAAAGCTCATTCACAATACTGCAAGAAGTGTGAAAATGACATGACTGAAGGTGGTTCACTGCAGCATCATTTGTACTGGCAAGAGATGATAAGCTAAACCTACGTTTATCTAATGGATACTTAAGGCAGCTACAAAATACAGGGAGGTTTTGTGGAATTGTATTCTTGTAGGTAAAAAAGTAAAGTGCAGAGTATTATGTATGGTATATCAGAATTTGGTAAAAAGTGAGTGAAGGGAATGGCTGGACATATTTGCTTGAATATGCACAGACTATCTCTAGAAGGAGCAACAAGAAACTTCTTGCCTCTGAGGAGGGAAGCTGGTTGGCTGAAATATCTGGACAAGAGAGACTGATGCTATATCTATCCTTCTGTACCTTTTGAAATTTGAAGGTATAATGTAAATAATGAAAACTTCAAATAAATCAGGCTTTTATTGGGAAGTGCAAGAGGAGTTATCTACTTGAGAGAAGATGGCCTGTGGGATGGACTGGCTCCCAAAGCTGCTTAGAAAGAAGATCAAACTTTGGTTTTGGTGTCAAATATCCATCAGATTAATTGTCTTTCTTCCCTCTCATTTTAAGAAAAGGCAAATAAATATTATTAAATTACCACTTTAATGTTAATAAAATTCAGTAGTCACCCATTAGGTTCATGCGAATACCTCTGTGGGAGCCCAGCCCTCTCTTTCTCATCTGTTATCATATTATAAGGCTGGTGAATGACATAAGGAAACAGATAACATTCCACATTCTAGTTCTGGAAACAAAAGTATAAACTCAGGACTAAATAGTATGATATCCTGTCTCCACCCACGCTAATCCTGTATAGTCTTGGCCTTATCACCTTTTCTTTGGGGAAGCCTCCTTTGACCCCACAGACTGGCTGCTCCTACAGCATCCTGTATATCCCCAGTTGGAGCTGTCACCACACTTTCTCATGTTTATGGGGTCAGCTGCCTGTCTCCTGCTACACTGTACTTCATGTGATCAGGGGCTCTTGCTTGATGCAATGTGTCCCTAGTGGCTAGTGCAGTTCCTGGCACATGGTGGGTGCCACATAATTTGTTGAATGGAGGAATACATGAATTATTAATTCAGACAGATAGAGTCTCTGTATTTTAGCAGGAGAACTCAGAATTTTTAAATTTGTTCCAAGATAAAGACTATTTTTTCCCTCCAGTACAGTGTAATATTTTTAGTAGCAACAAAAAGACAGTAAATAAATACTGGTTTTTATTATTAATTTTAACTATTATAGATATCACTCAGTACTTCTAATTTTTTATAAGCTAACTTCTAATAGCCACATTTTAAACAAGTGTTTACAAATAGTAAAATCAATTCTCTGGCTGTTTATTTTGAAACAAAACCAAATTGCTTAGAATTGAAGAGCTCTTACAATTTGGGCTATCCCCTCAGCTGTCCTTATTTCCAGTGCCGTCCACGTGGAAAGCCTTGCATGAAGAGGTCTGTTGGCTGCCTTCAGGGTGCTGTGTCAGCACACCACTCCTGGGCGTACCACCAGGAAGCACTGTCCCCCGTCACTCTGCTCCAGCGATAAAGGTCTTGGTCTTCTAAAGAGCCTCAGTGCAAGTTTGCCCTTTATGACACTTTTCTTGGTTAGTATACACATTTTAGAAGTATTCCTCAGCCATGGCTCAGTCCAGACGTCACCCTTGGGTGAAGAAACTTGCCTGATGGAGCCAGGACTGGATCCCAGATTTTCCTGCACATGTTTCCTTTGGGTCTCAGCAGTTTCTCCCTCCCCCTTCACACTCAGCACACAGGCCACGCAGCACAATCTCTGATTCCACACTGACTTGTTCTTCGGTGGTCTTTGCACATTCAGCCTTACCTGTGAGACAAGGTGATTAGAGTCTTCCAGAGCAGACAGTGTGACACCTTGTTCTCCCTCATCCCCACCAGCATCAGGATACTGCATGTGTGACTGCTGAAGCCAGGTGGTAAACCCTTCCTCACATGAATGTGGAAGGCACACCACACCCAACACACATTTTCTTCACTTGACATCAGACCCTGGCAGTCCCCACAGGATTCTCACAGTGAGTTACATCCAGAGAACTTAAATAATGAAATAAATGTGTTTCTGGTGCATGCCAGCTCAGCAACTTTGGGGTGGCTTTTAACTAAGTGACTGAGTCATTTTATTGACTGAATCTGGCAAGGATTTTACCTATATTCAGAGACAGGAATGAAATAGCACGATGGTATTCATTGAAATCTTTTTTGTTTGTTTGTTTTAATTCTTCTGGTTTTCTCACCATTCAGTTTATCTGTTTTCCCTCTGTTAGGACTCTCTGCAGCCAGTGTCTTTCTCAGTCATTTTGAGTGTGGCCTAATTGAAGACAGAGGTTATGAAGTCGATCCTGGATGGCCTTGCAGACACCACCTTCCGCACCATCACCACAGACCTCCTCTACGTGGGCTCGAATGACATTCAGTACGAAGATATCAAAGGCGACATGGCATCCAAATTAGGGTACTTCCCGCAGAAATTTCCTCTAACTTCTTTTAGGGGAAGTCCTTTCCAAGAAAAGATGACTGCAGGAGACAACCCCCAGTTAGTCCCAGCAGACCAGGTGAACATCACCGAATTTTACAACAAGTCTCTTTCATCGTACAAGGAAAATGAGAACATTCAGTGTGGGGAGAACTTCATGGACATGGAGTGCTTCATGATCCTGAACCCCAGCCAGCAGCTGGCCATCGCTGTGCTGTCCCTCACGCTGGGCACCTTCACGGTCCTGGAGAACCTGCTTGTGCTGTGTGTCATCCTCCACTCCCGCAGCCTCCGCTGCAGGCCTTCGTACCATTTCATCGGCAGCCTGGCCGTGGCAGACCTCCTGGGGAGTGTCATCTTTGTCTACAGTTTCGTTGATTTCCACGTGTTCCACCGCAAAGACAGCCCTAATGTGTTTCTGTTCAAACTGGGTGGTGTCACAGCCTCCTTCACCGCCTCAGTGGGCAGCCTGTTCCTCACAGCCATTGACAGATACATATCTATTCACAGGCCCCTGGCCTATAAGAGAATCGTCACCAGGCCCAAGGCTGTGGTGGCATTTTGCCTGATGTGGACCATAGCCATTGTGATCGCTGTGCTGCCTCTCCTGGGCTGGAACTGCAAGAAACTGCAGTCTGTTTGCTCAGACATTTTCCCACTCATTGACGAAACCTACCTGATGTTCTGGATCGGGGTCACCAGTGTGCTGCTGCTGTTTATCGTGTACGCATACATGTACATTCTCTGGAAGGCTCACAGCCATGCAGTCCGCATGATTCAGCGTGGCACCCAGAAGAGCATCATCATCCACACATCAGAGGATGGCAAGGTACAGGTGACCCGGCCAGACCAAGCCCGCATGGACATTAGGCTGGCCAAGACCCTGGTCCTCATCCTGGTGGTTTTAATCATCTGCTGGGGCCCTCTGCTTGCAATCATGGTGTATGATGTCTTTGGGAAGATGAACAAGCTCATTAAGACGGTGTTTGCCTTCTGCAGTATGCTCTGCCTGCTTAACTCCACCGTGAACCCCATCATCTACGCTCTCAGGAGCAAGGACCTGAGGCATGCTTTCCGGAGCATGTTCCCCTCATGTGAAGGCACCGCACAACCTCTTGATAACAGCATGGGAGAGTCGGACTGCCTGCACAAACACGCGAACAACACAGCCAGTGTTCACAGGGCCACAGAGAGCTGCATCAAGAGCACGGTCAAGATCGCCAAGGTGACCATGTCTGTGTCTACAGACACATCTGCTGAGGCTGTGTGAGCCTGATGCCTCCTGGGTGGCACAGGAAAAGAAATTCTTTTTTTTTAAAGCTCAAAATCTAGAAGAGTCTGTCCTCATTGGTTATAGTTTTTAACTTCATCATGCTCACTGAAAAGGTGATTTTCACCATGATCAGTTGTCTGTTCTCTAATGTTTTGGTAGCATAGATTCTCAAACTCCATTCTCCAGGGATTTACAGTGAAGAAAGCCTGTTTCTTAAGTGACTGGAAGTGTCCTTCAAAGTCTCAGTGAAGTAGGAGGGAAACCTTCTGCCACACAATTTGAAGTCTAAGTACCACAAGAAAAATGCCATCAAACGAATAATGCCTTTGTAACCACACTTTCATTGTGCTGTGAAATGTGTTTGTCCATCAGTGTCAGAGCTGTCCATATTGATAACAGTTATAGAACTAAAGTAGAGCTATTTCGTGAAGTGTACTGTGTCCTGTGAGATGTGCATCAGTGTTTACTATGTGTTGTTTATATGTGTTTAGTTCAGCAAAACTGAAAAGTAGAATTTTATGAAAACAATGGACTTAAGCAGTGGATATATGCCAACAAGACCACTTTTTAAAAGAGTATGGCTCATGATATAACTTTAGAAACTTTAATATTTTTTCAAACATCTCTATTTAAATTTGACATTGGAAACAACCATAAAGGTTTATTTTTTCTGTTAATACAACAAGAAGACTTTGAAGACTCTCCAAAGTACTGAGCAGAATTCATGGACACTTAAACATTTATGGGCTCTGCAATTTTCATATAAGGACATTTATTCCTTTCTGTACTAAAGCTGTTCTCTTGGGTGATGGATTACAGTTAGAATGGAAGAGAGAAGGCATATTGACTTTTTCTGGCTAACTTTCTTTAGTCTCCAGCTATTACTGGACCTCTTAAGACAGCATGTGTTAATCTCAATGTATATTGTTATCACTGTGCAATTGCTGTTTACTTGAAAAGTATTGTATTCTTATATTCCAGGTTTAAGTAGATTTCATGCCTGGGTGGCCAAACAGCAGTTTTCATTTTTTCTTAATTGAAAAGAAGTATTGTCTGGATCAGTAAAATTATACTGTGTAAGTGTGAATATAAATGTGTGTGTGTGTGTTTCTATGCTGTAACTGTTATAGTAATGTCATAAAGTGAGAAAACTGTGACCAAGTGTAAACTGTACCATTGCTGCACTCTTGTACATGAATTCAGTTTCTAAAATTAAGCTCATTCAGAAATCTTGTTGATAATATACTGACGATAAGCATTCAGACCCTCCCCCTGACCCCTGTCTTTAAGAGGTTGGGTTAAGTATTACTAAACTGACCTTTAAGTATTCCATAAGGCCAGTGTTTAGGAAGGAATAATCAGTAGTGAACATTTAAGTGAAGGTCTGTATTTACATTGTTAATGTCAGGAAGTGAGAGTGTTTTAGTTTCTGAGCACCTAATATGGTCCATGGAGATGTAAGTCATTATAAGCGAATTGATCCTAAAAAATCTTCAGTAATAACATTTTTCAGTTGTGTTTGTAAGCAGTGTGATCCCAGCTGAATTAACACTAGATGCGGTTTGCTGAAAGTTAGACGGACGGGTCCAGCCCATGTGGCTATGGAGGACGATCAGACCTCACATGGGTGAGACAGAAAAGGGCAATGAGGAGCTGACACATTCATGGTTGAGGCCTGGATGACATAGGGCTGCTTCTGTGCTTCACCCAGATGCCCTTGGGGACAACCCAGCACCCAGCTTTGTCTGTGTAGGTTCGAGCTAAGGAATAGCCTCTTGTCTGGTCTCGGTTACCAAGACCCGCTAAAGCATGAAGATGAGCATGGCTCTCTTGCCTCTTATGCCCTAGTCTGTTATTCCTTAATGGTTCCATGGGTGCTAAGAATTAGGCCCTTTCCCAGTAAGCACTGATATTGCTTAAGAAACCACTTGACTCTGATTAACTTTACCTATAATCTCCTTATACAGATACAGCATGGCTCCTGCAGAATCCAGAGGCCTGCATAGCATGAAGTAAAGTGGAGAGCTAGCATTTTTGGTAGCTTTTTTAGGCATTTGGATACCTGCTCAGCCCGGTGGAGTCTTCTTGCAGTGTATGGTCTAAGGCCAAATGTGGCCCGTCGACCAAGCTGAGATACTTATAATCATCTCTCTGTACAACTCAAGTCCACCTGCTGGTTCCCTTACTTTACTTTCTGTGATATGCACACGAGGGCTCAGGTTGCTAGAGGATTAACAGGATCTCCTTGGAAGAAGGAGAAAAGATTCTTTATGAAAAAACTCACTAGGGCCTTGTTTTCATTTTAGAAATGCCACTCTTTTGTCCCACATTACCCTGAATATTAATCCGCATGTCTCAGAGCTTACCAGGCAGTACCAACTTTCTTCTCACAGCGGTGAAAACCTGGTGAAAATGAAATTCTAGTTATTGGGTAGAAAAAAACAACAACTCCAGGACTTGTTTTTGAAACTGTATTTGTGTGTATGCAATGTAGACTTGATTGTGTGTTGTGCTTTCAAGATCTAAATCACATGTAATCAAATAAGGGACCATGGGGCTGATAGCACTACACTTGGTGCTTGCTGACATTCTAAGAAATATCTGTGAAATATCATCATGTATGTGTTATACCACCTTCATCTGAAAGCATTTGAATTAGTTTGATTTGCTTTGACACTTTTAATATCATTTCCTAACCTGGGTCATTCAAATGTTCTCCCCATGAATATGCTCATTATGGTTACCATTTATTATATCATTCATTAATTAGTCTCTCAATTAGACCTATTAATTTAAACATAATTTAGATTCTAATAAGTTTTAAAAAGTCTACCTTCAGACTGATCTTCTTTCCTCTGAGGGTAACACATTTATCCTGACCTTGCCCTCTATCTACCATCACATGTCTTCAGAAAGGGCCAAATTTCCAACTTACACTCAATTTCATTAGAGCAATGATGCATCTTTCAGTCCTAGGCCAATAGTTTTATTTAGACAAGAAGGGCTGCCTCCGAGAACCTCTAATTTTCATTCTATATGAAACATGAGTAAAAGAAACACAGATCTGGAAGAAGCTTCCCCATCACTTTGAATCAAGTCTATCTTGCACTGAAGGTCAAGGCACTTTGGCCTCATAAACTCACCCTGCAGAAAATAGGCCCGAACACCACATGAGAATTAGGCCCTGGATGAGTAGCATTCTCGTTACTGTCCTAATGATTCATTTATGCCATCCCATGTTTGTGAAGGAGACCACTGATACCATGCGCAAAATTAGATTTCTCACAATCTAACTGTATATTTGTAAGATATTTTTAAATCTCCTAAATGCTGGGCAATGGCTCTTAACAATTGTCTTGCACCGGCCTTCTGATGAAATGTTAACAATGCCTATTGTAATATAGACAAAACATCTTATCTACTGATTTGGGCTGAATGTATGTAAATAGGTTTTCGAAAACGTCAGATGTTTAAGCAGTGGCCTACAAATCAGTAATTTTCGGGTAGAAAAGTTTCTTTACATTGCTGTGGCATCCTAAAAGCTATCTTCATGTAAATTTAGTGCACTAGGCCTGCTGGGGATTGGAGTCCCCAAGAGAGGAAGCCTTTTCTTGTAGTAATATAAATGAAGATACTAGATCATCTAGATTCTAACTTCCAATGTTTCAAGTGGAAAACAATTCTTTATTGTCTGTGAATCTAACATTATTACTTTTCCTCTTAGAAGAATATTGTATTGTTAGATGTTTGTTGAGCTGGTAACATCCTTGCAACTGCTGTAATTTCTTTGTTAGTAATCTGTATAATATTTTGTACACAAGTACCAGTAAGATTGTTATTCACTGTAGCTTCAGTCATTAAATTATTATAGCAAAGTAGTACTTCTGTAACACTTACACTGTATTCAGCCCACACTATATTTTATTTCAATGATGTAATTAAAGTGTTATTTACAAAATTAATTGTTATAAATTAATTACAAAAGAGAAAACATCCCATTGTGTCTATTGTCCAAAGTTACCTGGAATCAAATAAAAATTCTAGATTATCATGAAGAACATAAAATACCTTTGAATTCTGCCTTCTTTCACAGTCTGATGTTAAGACATTTGGGATTTAAGTTCTAAAACATTGTTAAACAACTGATTATCAGTTCCCAAAAAGCACAACTTTATTGGGAAATGGGGACAAATTGGATTAATATATTCATTTTTATCATGGGAAAAAGATGCAAAGGCCATCATTTGCATAATAAAGCAACAAAGTCTGCAATGCCTTTTTAAAGCAATTTTTCATCAAAGAGTTTAATAATTTTTCAGTAAATTAAACTAAACAAATCTATTGTTCACGATGTGTAAATTAAATTAGAATTTAGTAGGTTTGATAAAATATGCACATCTAAAGAATTTATAAATGTCATGTATTCTGAACCATGTGTAAGAGATTTCTTTTCAATGTAGCTTGTAAAAACCCACATAATTTTTATTTGAACAAGTGAAAATAGTTTAGAAACTTTATAATGAATTTAAAAAGTATTACAATTAAGTTCATACAGGCCCTGGCTGGTGTAGCTCAGTGGATTGGGTGCAGGCCTGCAAGCAAAACATTGCCGGTTCAGTTCCCAGTCAGGGCACATGCCTGGGTTGCAGGCCGTGTCCCCGGTAGGGTGTGTGCTAGGGCAACCACACATTAATGTTTCACTCCCCTTCTTTCTATCTCTCTCTAAAATTAAGTAAAATCTTTAAAAAAAGTTTATACAATATTACTATATGAAATAAAGTATGTTTCAGTTGACTTTAGAAGGATGCTTTAAATTCTCAAATAATGACTTGGCAAACATTGAAAAACAGGTTATTTTTAATAATTATAATCCAAATTTATAATTTTCCCTCTTTTAAGGCAAACGCCATGGTTAACTACATAATTGAATGTGTCTAATGAAAAGGAAATGATATGTTCTTAGTTTCTAAATTTTATACTGAGACAAAATGAGAACAAGATATTTATTTCAATATCTTCACATAGCATCTTCAAACTCAAAAACTGATCCCCAAGCAATAATGTATGTTGCCATCTACAATGAAATACACACTTAGAATGATATAGAAATAGAAAACCAGTTAAGGTATGGGAGAATTTCCATAGTCTGTCCGTAGATTGTTTAAACTAGAAAAATTGTGCCCTCAACTCTGGACTACACTATAATCAGTTTCTTCTGGAATGGAGGTGATAACATGTGAAGTTCTTGGCTCCATACTGGAATGTAGAAAGTAAATGATACACCTCAGCATCATTACTAACTTTCCTGTGCCTGGAATTCTGGTAAGGAAAATTTGGAGTGTACACATCTGATTAGCTTAGGGGTAATGAAATGTGGAATGTGTATGTTTCTAAACATCTCAGAAGTACAAGTCATTGGTCTACTACTGTCTGAACCACTTCGGAAGTTTCTGGGTATCGGTAAGTAGTGAATATATAGGATTATAGCATATGTAGTTCCCTGTGACATACCCAAAGGAAAAGAAAACTGTAGGAAGGAGTGACAAATGGGATGAGTAATTAAAATATGTAGTCATACAGTCTTGGATTAAAAGAAAAATGAGATTCTGGGGCTCCAGTATTAATTACAGTGTGTTCGTCGCTTTGACCATGGGTGCCAAAATACCTGTAAAGCAAATTAATAATTTTTTCTTAATGCTAAAACATATGACTAATGCAGCACTTCAGTTGTCAGTAGTAATAATAACAATAACAATAATAATAGAATTCAACCATCTTTTTAAGTGTGATCCATTTGAAAATGACCCAGTATTCTTTATCCAGAGCACTATCTTTTGGCTAACATCAGAATAATGACGAATGTCAATGATACCCAGCTTTGACTAACAGAGACAGCAAGAACACTGGAGAAGAAATTATCATGCCAAGAATACAGTTCTGGATCAGTCACTTTCTAGCAGTTTGGTCTTGGACAAGCTACAACGTCTGGTTTAGTTTTCTCACCAGTAAGCATGCTAGCTCCAAAAATATCAGTAGTATCAGAATATAAAGTGTTTTGAAGAGCTCTGAACACTGTGAAGGGCTATTCCAATGTAAATTAGAATTAATTCATGTTCAAATAATTCATTTTATCTTAGTTATTCAGTTAATGTCTCCACCAAGCCTTTAGCTAATAATCAGAAATAGAGAAGATATATTTTGTTGTGCCTACTGAGTGGCAGGCATTGTACCAGCACTTTATATTGGCATTTTATATTTGTGTATATTATTTACTCCTTGAGCAATCTTATAATGTATATTTATTATTAATTTCATATAAGTGAAACAAAAGCTCAGTGAGGCAAAGACCACAAAGCTAAGGTTAGAATTCAGGCCTTCTTGATTCAAAGTTCATGTTGTTTCTATTATACCACAGCGCCTCTAGTTATCCACGCATGATTAATTTAAAGCCATGTATTCCACAGGTGTTTGTCAAAAACTTCCCTTGTGCTAGGAAATATAAAGATGAAGAGCTTTGCCAGAATGTCTAGTAAAAATAATGCCCCAAGTTGTAGTATTTTGTAGTGCATTTCCACATATGTAGGCCCAAGAAGTCAGGTGTCTTGCTCAACTGAATCTCTAAAACTTAAGTGTGGGTTCTTTGGCTCTGAACTCTGGACATTTCTATCACACCACAGGACAAGTGAGCAGAGGGTATGATAAGGTGCCACGCTCTAACCATGTACTTGCATTTTACTTCCTTCACTGCCCAGGGGATGGCAATTTGAAAAGTTTATCGAGCCTATTCTGATGTCAAAATAAATTAAAATTGTGTTCTTATTTATTTAGTATGACTCATCACCTACCTTGGGTGGCTAAAACAGTGGCTGAGGAGAAGTTTGATGTGTTTTATCCCCAGAGCTGAATGCTACAAATATATTCCTGATTCCACCTACAGCATCTATTTTTCTGGCTCTCTGGACACTTTCTACAGCAAAGTTTTCATTTTAACTCTTTTAATTAGAAAAAAACCTGCTTTTTATTTTTAACTTGCATGTAGAACAAGGCATCTAGGAAACAATACTAGTCAATGAGATACAACTTGTTAAAATTATAAAATACAATTTAGCAAGTATTTACTGAGAACCTACTTTGTACTTGGCACTGATAATAATGGTTATCATTTATCTCATTTCTTCTGACTTCATCATCTCATTTAAACCCCTCAATCAGCCTGTGAAGTATTATTCCTGGCATTTGACAGACAGTAGCCTGCCCAAGTTCATACAACGAGTAAGTGGTAGAGTTGAGATTTGCTCTTAACCACTATGTTGCTGAATTGATAGACACAAGCCAATTTCCATTTAGAAAACTGTACTGTGAATTTATTCTGTTCAATTCAAGCAACATTTACTGAGCATCCACCATGCGTCATCAACTTACTTAAGATCTAACAAAAGATGAATATTTAAATAGGTCATTTCAATGCAATACAATTAATGCTAAAATAGATGAGGCTATGGGAAACCAGGAAGGGCACAAATAGCTGACTTAGGAAGAAAAGGGGATACTGAGCTGAGTATTGAAGACCAAGCAGGAACCAGCAAGGAAAAGAGAAGGGGTAAATGGAGATCAACAGCAGTATAGGGAGGAAAATACTGGTGGAGTGGGGATACAGGTGAAAGACTGAAAAGAGCATGATGTGTCTAGAAAATGACACAAATTCTCATGTGACTGGGACATGGTACCTACTGGAGAGTAATGAGGATGAAGGCAAGGACCCAGATTAGCACAGGCCATAGATACTCAGAAGGTTGATTGTTCTTGGTGCACCTAATTGATCTGCAGAAGCCTGAGCAGATTCATAATATTAGTCAAAAAGATCAAAGTTTAGATAGCCTTTTCCCTAGTTCTGATAATTCAATAAGATTTTTACAGAGTATCATTTATATGTAAAAGTATTACTTCCTGCTTGGCTCAGTAGAGCACCCAGTGGTGGGGGTGGGGCCTCCATGTTCTGTTTCCTCATTAACTGGCCACATGTTTTCCCTCATGATGACATTACTGTCACAGCTAGAAAGAGCATTATTCACTAGGAACTGAGGGACTTCAATTAGCTCCCCAAACAGAGCAGTCATCGGTCACAAAGTGTTCCTGGTCATTATTCACCTGGGCTGGGGCAAACCCTCTGATCTCAGGATGACAGGGACAGTATTGAACACCAGTCCTTGGGGCTGCAACCCTCTGCCCTCCTGCCCTCTTTGTAAATAAGGTTATTGCTGCTACTACTGCCTGGTTTGCCTGAAGAGACACAGAAATTCTTCAGGGAACAGAAAGATACTGACTAAGGAAAAGATTCTTTAAAAACTGTCCAAAAAAACCCAACCCTATACCTGACCCAAATGTAATTATTTTATCCATATTGAATAACACAGATTGTTTTTCAATTAGGAGTCTGAGTTTTTAAAGGGAAGGAAAAACACCAAAAGCATCTTTGAGTTATGCTGTAGGTAGGGGAATAAAGCTTTAAAATATTCTGGCATTAATCATTTTCCAAACTAATTGCATATTCATGTTGTTGTAAAGATTTTACCATACGTATATTCACAAAATCTACACAAACAAATTTTTTGTCTTTTTAAAGGAGGAGGAGCTTTGCTATACATTTTTCTTATAGATTTTATTACTTGCATTTATAAACTGAACAATGTTTTTTCTGCTTTGTGCCTAATTCAAATCTGTGATTATTCTAGAAAGGGACAGAAACCCTTTAGCTATTCAATTCAGCCTTTGATTGCTTGCTTGTTAAATCCCAGTCTTTCTAACCTGGGTGTCTATGAACAATTTGTCTTCTTACTTGGTCATTCAATGCATTTTCAAGTATTAATCCCTTCCCACTGATTCAGGAATTAGGGATGGGAAGACTTAGAAAATGCCCTCCATTTCCTAATAGAAGGAAACCCCTACATATTTCACTATTATTCACCAAAATTAGATAAATCCAAATAGCCCTTTGAATTACCCAGAATAGGTCACACTTATTGCAAAATTGCCATTCTTTCCTGGGGACAGCCTCCAGGGAGAGGCGAGTGTGATAGTGCCCATGGCTGTTAAAAGTATCAAAGATCTTGGCACAAGTTGTCCTTTCTTGGGACCTTTCCAGGACAATGTGGACACATTTGTTTCTGGGGCATATTAGTTTCCCCCAGTGCCCCAGTTGCAAGCCTGCTTGGTTGAGCTCTCGCTCTCGCAGCCTTTATGATGTCCAAGTGGAAGGAGAAAGGAGAGCTGCTATGCGATGGAGCTCTGCTGGACAGTGTTTTCTTTAGCAACAATTCTGATAGTCCCAAAGCCTGAGAGCTCTTTGTGCTAATCATATCACATCCAAGCCAAGGGAAATAGAAAAAGAATTATTGATTCTTAGAAATTGATTATGAAAGTAAATTTTTTAACAAGGTGACCTCAAGAGATGCCTGCAGTAGAACAGGAAGCTTCTCAGGGCTTTGTGTGTATATTAACAGACCATCTTAGCAGTTCCGAAACTAGAAATCATCACCACCATGGTGAAAATGCAGTGCCCACCAATGGAATCAGCTTCCAGGGATCTCCTTTTCTAAAAGGCACATACCTAGACTTCCTAAGGTTGAAGGACAACTGAAAGCTCTTCCAGGTCTGCTTTTAAAAATAATTAGGCATGTAAACAAGATATGACATCTCATCTTAGATGCAAAAATGAGAATGAAAATCAAATCCAGGAAATAGTCATGAACCAAGGGTTTGGCAACAAGGCTTAGTGCTGTTCTGCTCATTGCTATCATCTCTGGTAGTAAATAGGACAAACCAGTCTAAAAAGCAAGCTCTTTCTTTTGTGCCAGGGGCCACGATATTCAGAGTATAGCTAATGGATGTCAGACAGTGGCCCAAAAGAAACTAACGCTGTAGGCAAAATCAGTTTTACTGTGCTTTAAAGACTTAAAATATTTTTCGCTTATTGTTCATGGCACTATATGTTTGTACTGGAGCTCTGAAACCATCTGCACAAATGACGGCGAAGACAGAACAATCATCTGAAAAATGAGAGCTGAAAACACTAGCTTTTGTCTAGGGGTAGAAGAACAAAGATGAGGTATAAACAGCAGAAAAGAGTGTGAAATTTACAAATGAAAATTAGTTTATCCCAACTTTTTTGGTGTAAGTGAAAATTCCGTTGGCAGAAGCTTAAAGTATTAGAAAAGATACCACATTTAGAAATTTCAAAACAAACAAACAAACAGTTCTTTCTTACCCAAATATACCTAAACACAGTAAGCAATAGATTTAGCATTACATAAAGCAGAAGCTTCCAAACCTGGCCATATGAACGGATTCATTTGCTTTTCTCCTACACACATAGAGAGAATGAACCTTATAAAAATTATAGGAATCTCATCAGGTGCGGCTCATTAAAAACCTTATGTCCAACTTATGATAAGCACTACTCAGTTTTGAAAGTAGAAACAGCCAGACAACTTCTAATGTTCCTGTGAGAGAATGAGTCTGCTCATCCACCAGGTAGTCAATGAAGAGCATTTTGGCAGATTTAGCTCTACAGGTGTTTTAAGACAACTAGATATATTCAAATTCAAATTCATAGAAAAGACAAATTAGGAAGGTATTATTTCCCCACAATAATATTTTGCACCTGTGAAAGGGTTCATCGTAGGGTGAGCCTTGAGTTGTCAGCTCCTCTGGTGGATTTCAAATGTACTAAATGTTCGTAAGTCCAATTTATAAAAACTTTTCAGGAATAGATCTATTGTTCAAAGTGAGATGTTCCTATAGTTTAAAACTTTTCTACCCATTTTACCCTTTAATTGTGTATAAGTGTTTCTCATGTCCATGGGTATTCTGTAACCTGGAATTGTTTGCCATGGATAGATGTGATGAACCAACACGTTCAGTTATTCAGGGCAAAGGACCCCTCTGCAAATTTGAAATTGTTTTAGGGATGTAGGCAAACCTAAGCCATTTGCAGGAATAGTGAATGGAATAGTGTGAGTAGTGAAATCCATAAAAAAAAAATCCCCAGATGTCCAAATCCTTGATAGCTGAATATGAAACACCCTGTAAAGGTTTTTCCACTAATGTTAACAAGTGGAGGAGGCAGCTGATTAACATCTGATGCCTTCTCTCACGGACCTCTCTCTGCTGACAGAGACAACAGGCAGGCAAACGGTGAGAGAGCAGGCAGTACAAGGCTTGGGAGCAGAGAAACTCAGCAGACTGCATAATTAGCTCCTAAATAACAAGAAGAAGACCATAAACAAGACAGCAGCAAGCCAGAGGGGACTTTACTTCCATTTAGCAATGATTTCACCATGTCTACTGGGTGTCAACAAGACAAAGCACCTCGGCCTGCCTGGTTCCCTGGACTCCCTCCCCAGGCTTCTCAGAACAGCCCTCAGCAGCAGAATCTCACAGTGGCTCCCTAAAGCCTCAGACTCTGTGAGGCTGCTGCACGACCACGGAAAGGATGCCAGGCCCAGCTCAAGGCTAGACTCATAGCTAAGTTTGATCTTGACTGTACTTCTCCCCTGCCCCATGTGTGAGGCCCCAACACCCCTTCTCCTGGCTGGTGACAGTGCCAACAGTCTAGAATTGTAATTAGTGGGACCACTTCCATGGCCACACCTTAAGTCTGCAAAGTGCTATATTAATGTAAGGGTTTTTTTCAGGAGGGTTTAGAAAATGAGATAACTGTTCAAGTATTGTCAGGTGGACTGTGTCGCCTCATGAACTTCCAAGAGGGCTCACCCCCTTTATTCTATTACACTTTCCCTACCTTCCTCCAAGAGCTCTGACAGCCTGAAGGGGAGTGTGATGTTTGCAGCCAACACTGAAAAAAAAGTGGCAGACCTCTGCTGTATGGCTGAATTGCTGGGAGAATTCTTTTAAAAATATGATCCTGTCTTCTATGATCAAATTCAATGCCACCTAGCTCTTCCCAGAGCCTCCTGGGTGACTCAGTAGCAGTCAATCTCTGTGCACAGAATTCATATATAAAGTCAAATTCTGCAATAGATATTACTCTTTTCCAAAGGTCATATATATGCGAAAAATTGAGGGCACTGAGAATAAAAAAGTAGTGGATTTAGAAGTATACTTGAAACCGCTTCATGTAACTAATATCACTGTCTCAGTACCAATTTGAGGTCTAATTTTGGGCATCAATTTTGGGAATATAGATTGAAAACTTGTACATTTGACTTTCAAAAACAGGATTGTACTGTGATTCCCAGCTGTCAATTTTTATATTATGATGTTTTGATATAATTGCTTAGGGTTACATCGTCCTTGGCTTTTTAGCCAGACTGAAGCACTGTACAAATACAAAATTATTTTACTCTCTTCCTTCCTTAATGAGAGTTGACATGAATCAACCAGAATTTGATTATTTGTTGATTAATGTGTTACTCACTCAACAGACTCCTGTGCTAATGTATGGCCTGTTCTGGGAAACTCTTTGGCAGTTATATGGTTCTGTGATGATTCACAGTATACAAGGGGGCATCCCCAAAACAGAAATTATCTTCTGGAGGGCATGCCCTTTGCAATACAGGCTTCCCCCACTAGGTGAGTGTTCTATGAACCCATCTGCATCAGTGCACCATCTGGCATTGTTGTAAGAGGCTGCATTTGGCTTCAGTGAATGTTTTTTTGAAGACTCCTTCAACATGTTTGACCATTTTGAGTGCACCTGCCCACACCACGCTGAATATTCAGCAGTTTTTGACCAAAAATGGCACGACCACTGTGCCCCACCATCCCTAGTCACCCAATTTTTCCCCAGGAAACATTTTTTGTTGTTTTCCAGATGAAAAAATTCCTCAAAGGGAAACGTTTTGCTGATGTGGAAGAGGTGAAACAAAAAACTGGCAGAAGCACTAGAAGCCATGAAAATCCACAAGTTCAAAAACCCTTTGAGCAGTGGAAGAAACCTCTCAATAGGTGTATCGCATCAAATGAAGAGTACTTTGAGGGTGACTGAAGTTTAAACATGTAGAATAAGTATACACTTTAAAAAATAAATCCCATGTTTTTAGGTGCCTCCTCATACTGTAAGTGATCCTCTACAGTCATGGGTCTATAATTCTTTGTTTTTGAATATTTTCTATGTTCTTGCCAACATTCGCTTCTCCCCCCAAAAATGACTATTTTTACCAAGTCCCATGAAATATGAAGTCACTTGTAAAGGCGTTAAGATAGAGAAGTATGGATGACATGAGACTTCCTCATAAAGAACAGTGTTGATACTGTGCATTTTACACCATATGGGACTAGTTTGCAAGGCAGGGAAAGAGAAACATTGATTTCTCCAATTAGAAATGAATTCAGATTAATGACATATTGAACTTACGAATCATTTATATCTTAATGTAAAAGGTTTAAAATAATAGCTTCCATTATGAGTATTTTTTTAAATATTTCATTTATTTACTTTTAGAGAGAGGGGAAAGGAGGAGGAGAGAGAGGGAGAGAAATACCAGTGTGTGGTTGCCTCTCACATGCCCCCAACTGGGAAACCTGGTCCATAACCCAGGCATATGCCCTGACTAGGAATTGAACCAGCGACTCTTTGGTTCACAAGCTGGCACTCAGTCCACTGGGCCACATCACCCAAGGCAATTATGTGCATTTTTTAATAAGCACTTATACTTCACTTACTGTGTGCTTGGCACTATTATAAGTGTTTCCTAAGTTGATGTTAGCTGATCTCATAATAAGAGTATGCAGCTGCAATACTCAGGAGAATTTCCCCTCAACTTTTAAAAAAATGTCACAGCACACATTTTGCAGAGCATAATAAATATTAGAGTAAACTTCTGAGACTTTTCATGGCTGAAACCACTGCCCTTGAACCCCACCTAGCCACCCGAAGGACTGAAAAGAGAAACCACTCCAAACACCTATAACCTATTTCTGGCACATTGGTTGCAGTGTCTGACTTAAGAAGCTGAGATTTATTTTGGCGATTATATAAGATAAGGAATGTTGGAGCATGAAGTATGGCAGGGGTGTCCAACCTGTGCCCCACAGGCCTCATGCAGCCCAGGATGTCTGTAAATGGGACCCAACACAAAATTGTAAATTTGCTTAAAACATTATGAGATTTTTTTGTGGTGACGTGTTGCAATACATTTAATGTGTTGCCCAAGACAACTCTTCTTCCTCCAGTGTGGCACAGAATCACCAGAAGGTTGGAGAGTTGGAAGGCTTTGAACAACCAGGGGGTAGCAAGAAGTCTTGGATTCTTTTAATCTGTCTGAATATGAACAGAATATGAAACTAGAGGGCTTTTCTTCATCTATTGTTAGGGTGTTACTCGTCAGATTTAAAAACCATATGGTTCTGGTACTTAGGGAGGAGAATCTATCATTTATGATACTATATAAAGCCTGCATTTTAAATGCATATCTACTATGTAGTTTTGATCTATTGTCAACTTTTCCTTCAGATCAACCACTGACTTCTCTGGTAATTCTCCTGGGGATGTCTTGATCTCATTTGTGAGCCAGTAGGCTGCTTTCATAAGTTCAGTCTAAAATCTTTTAAACTTCCAGAGTTTCGTCAATGAAATAAGTGCTTATTTTGCACTGGGAATTTCAGTTTCTGAATAAACATTATAGTAAGTCACTATTTCTGAATAAAAATGGTTGAAAGATAATTTTGCTGGGATGCAATGTGAGAAGGTCTGTATTCTTTTAAAGTTAGTAATGCTGTTGTTTACATATATGACATTTTATTCTACTTGAAAGTGCTTTCTAATAATTTATTAGTTTCACTCAATTTAATGCATTTGCTCTTTGATCTCCATGGTTCTAATTTTAGGTGCATGCTTCTATTTTCAAGTAATAATTATTGTTATATCAGAATCTTTCATTTCTGCTTTAATTGATTTAATTTTTTGGCTCAAGAAGCCAGAAATAATTTTCAAACAAATTATTTTTTAAGAACCTATCAGGCAATTGCACTTATCTGCTATTTATAGATGTAGGCACTGCCATTTACAAATACAGATACAGTCACCTGAGAATTTTAAGGACATATACAAACACATAGCATAACTGGGAATGAAAGTTTTCTAGAACTGTGATATCCTCCTTAAAGGATAAAGAGATAGTTGGGAAAAGTACGTGAAGACTAGAGGGAAGAGAAATAGTCCAATGGAGTTCTTTCAAACTAAACCAATGCATTGAAAATGCCCTCAATCTCACTGAATGTATATCTAAACTTGCAGAATAACTGAGGTTAAGTGCAGAATTTAGAATACAGAGGATCTTCCACTTTTGGCAGGTTAGACTACAAAAGTCTGGCACATTCTTTTGTCCATACATCCAGAGATTGGACATTTAGCTGATTAAGAATAGAGCTTTTTTATGTGCTCATCAATAGATAAATGGATAAAGAAGTTGTGGTACATATATACAGTGGAATATTACTCAGTCACAAAAAATGAACTCTTGCCATTTGTAACAACATAGATGGATCTAGTGGGTATTATGCTAAGGGACATAAGTTAGAGAAAAACAAATCCCGTATGATTTCACTTATATGTGGAATCTAAAATACAAAATAAATAAACAAACAAAACAGAGACAAACTGATGGATACAAAGAGCATACACAGTTGCTAGATGGGAGGAAGATGGGAGATGTGAAAAAGGAGGAATTAAGATGTATAAATTGTCATTTATAAAGATTATAAAAACAAGGTTGTAAAGTACAGCATAGGGAATATAGTCAATAATATTGTAGTAACTATGTGTGGTGTCAGATGGGTGCTGACACCATACATAGTTGTTGGGGTGATCAGTTTGTAAGTTACATAACTGTCTAATCACTATGTTGTACACCGGAAACTCATGTAATATTATACGTCAACTATACTTGAAAAAGAACTTTTTAATTAATTTTAAAAAGAGTAGAAGTTAAGGAGTTAGAGCATCTGGATTCAAACTCCAGCTTACCATTTTGTCACCTTGCACAAGTTACTTAGCCTCTCCTTTATTCTAGGCTTCTCCATTTGTACCATTTTGAGAGTTCATAAGAAATGATGCATAGAGGGCAATGGGTCAACCATTGAAAACTTAGAAACTAATCCTTCTCAGCTTTCCATATCATCTTCAATATTGGTTCCCAAAATAACCAGTTTCCTACACTGAAAAATCTGTTGGCAAAGTTGCCTTCCATCTATGTCATGGGGTGTTTCTGTGACCACCAACCCCTACCCTTGTTGTCTCCACCACTGTCTGACCTTGAGCAAATACCAAAAAGAAACTTGGAACTTCGGAACCCCACTGCTCATAGCCAAATATCATTGGGAGGCTTTTATCATGGTTTGGTTCTAAAAAAAGATTCCAGGCATTCTACTGCACTTGCATTAGAATATTAGGGATCCTATATTGGTTCCAATACTTAGGCCACACACACAAAGTTTTTCCAACAGTCAGTCACTGTTTATCTTAAAAACAGGTCAATATCTCCAACTGGGAATTGACTCTGGGACCACATTCAAATGCTGCCAAAAAGCCAGTCCTACCCCTATTTCTTGGCTTTAAAATGACCAGGAGCCTAATTCACCCACCACCTTTGCCCACTCATCAAAATGTTTGTGGTGCACAGTACAGAACACTGAGAAGTGTTTTTATACTTGCTCACAACTATTTTCTTCCACTGTAGAGATGTAGAAGTATAAAAAACACTACACTCTTATTGAAGAAATGTATATTCTCTACCCTTCCCTCAGCCAATTGTTGAGTCACCAAATGTTGCTTTTAGTGACCCTATCATTAAGGGAGAGGGCTATATTCCAACTACATTTCTCCTTGTCCTTTATAAATAGTGATTATGTCTAGTTAAAAGCCACACTATTAATGCTATTCTACAGGCATGGAATGGTTACCTAATGACCATAGGTAACAAGATATCAATAGGAAAACTTTTTCCACATGCCAAACAATCAACTTACAAACAAATTTCAAGGCATGAAAATTACCTTTAGACTAGATTCAACCTTAAAGATGCTGTGTTTATTGCTTAAACTTCCAGCAAGGTCAACAGTTGATTTTCTTTTGTGGGTGGCAGTCCTAGATATGGACCAAGAGTACACCACCTGTCTGTCTCTCAACAAGCTGTGACATAGAACTGCCTATGTGGTTTTATCACGCCCCTTTTGCTTAGAATGGCTTTCTCTGCAAATGGCTCTGGAAAACACCCACCCACATTTCAAGATTCAACTCAAACATCTCCAACCCTGCAAAGCTTTTTGACTGCTCTCCACCCAACCCCAGTAGTTAGACTTGACTAGTCCCCCCATTGTAACCTCATTGTACTCTGTTCATTTATAACATTTTATTGATTTTACGGCACGATTGTGGTGTGCCCTAAAATATGAGCTCTACAAGGTCATAGACTGCACCTTAAATGGCTTTGGTGTCTTCAGAACTTAACATAGATCTCGATAGTGTGCATTAATAAATTTACATGAAATTCCCTTATTCTCATACTTCCCATTACTGTGCAAAATAAAAACATCTCTTCCTGATATATAACCTCTCATTATACAAGTACTTTTTTTAGCATTTAAAAGTTAAATCTCTACTGTTTTTATTTCCAGAAGTTCTATTGAATTCTTTCAAAATCTATGTAGTCTCAAATTTATTATGTTGAAGACTTCAGTAGCTAGTTTTCATTCGTTTTTATGTCTTGACTCTCCTTCATGGTGATTCATTTCCTCATGTGGTTTGTAATTTTTTAATTTGTAAACTCATCGTCTGCAAATCTTACTTTTCCCTGGAGATCCTGATTGCTCTAAATGTGGAGAAAAAAATAAAACACTTTTGAGTCCTTTCCGATTTATTTTCACTAGGGATTTGGTCATTCAATAGTCCTAAATCAGCTTCTAATGCTAATTTCATGGTTTAAGTTTTCCATACCACTCTAGTAGAATAAATTCAGTCTCTATACCTACATTGGGCACAACCAGATGTGGCTTTAAATTTCTCTTAAGCAAAACTTTCCCCTTCCCCCAAGGCCTTGGACAAATAGTGAGCTTTATTTGTTTTTCTGAGCTGGTAAGAACAGTTTTTGGGATCTCTTTAGACAAATGGTCTAGCTTTTTAAGATCCCACACTTGGTGTACATAGTTCTTCTTGAGCCCCCCAACCTCACACAGATCCAAGGCCATGTCTCTGGTTCTCAATGTCTCGACTCTAGGTACATACTGGATCTGAAACCCACTTGGGAAAGTGGTATCAGCTCCTACTCACTACTCTAATTTTGATTTCCCTCTTAATTTCTGTCACTTAGGATTTTCTTTTCATTTTTTTAGCTAAGCTATGTACTAAATGATTGGCGGAGAAATATTTTTTCAGCACCTGAATTTGCACCCTTGTATTCTTAGTCTTCCATGTTGCTGAAAGTCCCATTTTAGATTTTAAAAATATCTTCACATGCTTTCAACTAATAACTCTCAAAAAAGATTGGTCAGGTCCTCTTACACTAGTTAACTTCTGTAGATTTAAAATAGTTCAAGACACTTGCTTCAGTGTTCATGGATAATAAGTTGCCTCGCCAGTTTGAAAAACTCATGTTTTCTAGTTTTAGCCTAATGCTGTGCAAACTGAGGCCCAAGGATTCAATCAATACCTAGGGAAGGTAAAGGTAGCTTTTTGGCAGGTAGTCCTAAGAAGTACCATCAACTTACCCTTTTGTGGGCTCTGAACCTAGGTTTATTCACTTGGATCTTACCTTGCTCCCCTCCCCTCTCTTATATCTCCATTTTTTTTAACATCTAGTATTCTCAAATACATTAAGCAATCTTTTCCACCCAGGTATTTTTTAACCTGTCTTTCAAACCCCATGAAATTACCCAAAGCCACGTTTATCCACTTGGAATCATTCTCCTTTGTCTAATTACAGTGAAGATGTTCGTCTTCACCTGGTACTATACATTCTACTTTAACTCCATCCTTTTGCACTTACACATCATTCCCCAACCCAGTGAATAGAGGTAATTGGGAATACAAGTCAAATTTAAACTGCAAGAGAATGATTTAAAGACCTGTGGGTCTACTGAAAAACTACATGCTCATCACAGAAATTGTGTACATTTTTTGTCTTTTTGTCCCATGTTAGTATACTCTAGACTCTCCTTTGCATGAAAACTATCTCTAAATAACAGTGTGTTCTGAGATGTCTGAGTTCCATGTAAAAATAACAATTCCACATATGGAAGACAGTCATGTTATTCACTTGGAATTGGCCCCTTTCAACATACCCAGTCCAGGGGCCATAGGAACCTTTAAAAAGCCAGAGTCAGGATCAGAATCCTAAATCAGAGCATTCACTTAGCTCACCTACCTCCCTCTACTTCAAATCTTTTCCCTCATTGAATCCTCCTGGTTCCTGAAATATTTGACTTTGCGTCTTGGACTTTTTTTAAGACTTGTTTGGATTTAGTGAGTTGCCTTCACCCATTCTCTTTGGTACCGACTACAATCCCTTTGGAAACATGTTCTGAAAATTTCTGTTACCTTGAAAACCTCAAGAGAGTGTAAGAAGCACTCTGTTAGCTGAAACTCAAATGGCCCCACTCCTGTCTTCTATACAGTGAGGGAGATGAACCTTTTTAACTTCCAAACACTAAATGAATACTAATAGGATAGTGCAAGAGTAGACATAAATCCTACACCAAACATTTTATTACACATTCTGAATATACTAAGAGCAAATCATATATTGACACTAGATTGAGGGAAATTCTGTGCCCAACTTCACCCCCAAAAAACAACACTTAAAGCCAATCAAAAGTCTTACTAGCTTCAAATTTTATTATAAGCAGAGAAAAAAAGGAAATACTTACAGATAAAAATCAGAAGAATAGGCACTCCTGAGCATTAGCTTCAAAGCAGCTTGTTAATTAGTCAGCCTTTGTTGTCTCCTTACCTTAGGTCAGTGTACACAAGGAAAATCTATTTAGAAACACTTGTTTTTCTGGGATTTCTTATGCTAGTAAAAGATGTTTGTTCTAAAATTAAATGTTAAAGGTTATCTTCTTGTTGAAGATGACACTTGTCACAGTGTGGTTGCCAGGAACCCAGGAGAGTTAAAGCAAATAGTTTCCTATTATCATGTCTGAGATATATTACATTAGTGTCACAGTGCATTGGGTTAAATATTTCTAGTAGCTTTTTAATTGTTGTTCAGTTACAGTTTTCCCCATTTCCCCCCATTACTCTCTCCCACTACCCACCACCACCTTTCACATTCAATCCTCCCCCCACCACATTGTTTTTGTCCGTGGGTCCTTCATACATATTCCTTGATGACCCTTCCCCTTCTTTGCCCTGTTATATCCCTCCCCCCTCCCCTCTGGTTACTGTCAATTTGTTCTTTATTTCTATGTCTCTGGTTCTATAAATGGAACCTAATCAACAAAACAAACAAGTGGGTTAAATATTTGTAGCATGTTATAGCTCTATTGTCCCTTCCTGTTGATAGACTGCAAAAAAAAAAAAAAAAAAAAAAAAACGGAAGGAAAGAAAGAAAAAAATCCAAGTCACTTGCTGTGATCTGAAGAAATGTTAGGATAGGAAGCTATTCCTTTAGCCCAATATTATTATTACTATTTTCATGAAAAACATTCAAAACAATTAAATTAAGCAATTGGCAATGTAACTGTTGACAATGCAGTGTTCAGGGAGCAAATGTGACTTTGATGATTCTGCTGTCATAATTTCACAAATGTTCTCACGTATCTCCTTCATACAGAAGGGGTTAAGGAAGCCAGCTTGAAGCACAGAGGTTGTTTTTCTTCTCTTTGGCTTCTATAGAGAGCTCTTGTCTTCTATAATTTGACTTTGGGGGCTTTCTGAGCCTGGTCAGTAAGTGCAGTCTGAGGACCTGATGCTTGTGTGGAGAGAAAATGTCACAGAACATGACAATCTGGAAGGTCACAGAACATGACAATCTCATCCAGCAGGAGTCCACTTATGTGCATCTACTGGGGGCAGTGAAGGATATTGTTGATGAATGTTAGCACGGCTGTTGCTGAAATCAAATGCTTTCTTTGAGATATAATGTTGCTTTATTCTGGGACTCTGCAGGATTCCTGTGGCATTGAGCTTTGTTTGAAAATCCAAACAATTCTCCAATGGCAAGCTTGGCTGTTCTAAAAAAAATAATCAATTAAAAACCTAAGTGCTTTTGGTACTATAAAAGCAAGTCACAAATGTCCCATTTTGCACCTGAAAACAAGAAGAGAGATTTAATGTTATTTTAGTATCAAGGACAGCTCTCACTTAATGGGGTGAATTCTTTCCACAAAGAAACTATAAGCAATGGAAAATGCCAAGGTCTATCATTGTGTTAGCTGCAGGTTAAACTAAATAATGTGTTCTAAATATTTATTGTATAATTGGTTTGATTTCATTGCTTTTTAGGGGCTGCAGAGATGTAGAGAGAAAGGCACCTAACTTTCTTCAGAAGCTGTAGCCCTACCAGTTATGTCAATGTTTTCACTACTTGGTTGCACTGATTTCCCAGAGAGGTTTTCCCCAAGTGTACTATGTTTTGTCCTTGTTTATGCATTGGATATATCATCCTCATCTACCTGTCCCATTCACCACTGCACCAGCTCTATCAGTATCTGGAAATAACATTACCCACAGATACACTCATATTTCTGTAGTCTGCTCTAGGTGTGAATGGTCAGAAACATCCTTCTCCTCAGGAAATAAGCCATTTTGCCTGGAAAGAGAAACAAAGGAAAAAGGCCCTGAGTTGTACACTCATATCAAGCCTTATTCCTTTTGTAAGAGGTGAGGATGCTATGGAACCCTGGGAAAATTATAGCCCTACCCCAAAGTAGGAAATATGGCTCTGAAAATCCCCAAAAAAAGGGCCTCTCTATGGACTTTGCAGAGTCCACCTCTGTTTTCTCAGATGGTAGAGAGAAAGGCAACAACAATAACAACAGCTGACACCTATTGAGTGTAGAGCCAGGCATTGTAAGTGCTTTAAGTATATTAACTCATCCAATCCTCAACCTACCTACAGATAAAGGAACTGATGCATGGGGAAATTTGACATGTGTCCACAGCTACAGAACTGGCAACAGCAAAACAGGGATTTGAGACCAATCAGTATACCCCATGCTCATTACTCTTCTACTCTTACTGAATCTGCATTGAATGTCAATGTCATGCAGAACACACAGGTACTAAAAAGAAGGAGCTAGTATTTTGAAAACACACACCAAGTCTTAGATAGTATGATAAAAGGCAGTGTTAAGAAAAAAGATAAAGACCCTTATCCCTAAAAGCAGCTAACAAAATAATTTGGGTGGAATAGAATATTGTCATGATTGTTATTGGCATTTTCTGTGTGGACATATGTGTATGTGTGTGCTTGCATGTTTAAAACAGAAAGACATTGTCCGGTTCTTGTCAGGTTTGCTTTCCGGTAGCCTGAGCTATTACTTCACGATGGTATCTGAAGTAACAGGTGATAGTTGATATTATAATCAGCTTTATACTCACAAGGAGACCTTCCTTGCCTCCTTTCTCATAATACTGCATACTTGTTTGCATATATCTGCATAAATGATGATATGTTGCTCTTCCTCAGACCTGTTATTTTTGGATTCCTGTAGATTCTCTTATCATCCTTTAATGCATTTCTTTCCAAGTGTTTGTTTTCTTCTTTTCCCCTCAGCCCACCTCTTGGTTGTTGCTTCTAGATACCACTTTAGTCACTATCAGGAAAGCTGTTTTCAGGCTGTGCTGAATATTTGAGCTCAGACTTTAGATCCAGAAGATCTTAGATACCAGGATCAGTCACTCTGCCATTGAATCACCGAGTTATGTCACGACTCGCAATCACCTGATCAGGATGAAGTGACCTGGAGGTGGAGTTCAGATGAAGAGCCCTGGGAGGAAGAAATTTGAGATATAAGACCAGGGAAAAGAATATATTGGAGTAAAAATCACCAGATGATCTAGGAGACTGGGGAGATTCTCTCAGTGAAGGTAAACAGGATGATGGAAAGTTCCTACTGGTGAAAGAAGCCTATTGTGTCCCCTTCCATCATAATAACACATACCGAAGGGCCAGTCTGACCCCTTTGACTTCACTTGGGGTCCCAGGACCTCTAAATAGAAGAAAGAAGCAGATACTACTAAGGAAGCAGGGCTGACTACTTAACTGCAGTGCCTCACACAAAATGAAGATGCAATTCCCCTTGATAAAAAGTTATTAACAATTTTAAGGTCATAACAACAAAGCATTATACCAAGAATTGGGCCTTTCTAAGCATGGGACCCTGTACAACTTCACAGGTCATGTGTCCATGGAAACAACCCTGCTAGGAAGTTGCTGTGAAAAGAGAGAAGGTCTCTCTTGCTGGAGAACTGTTTATTTCACAGTTATTAATTGGGTTTTCCCTGTGGACCCAATATAGGAGAAGACATGTGATAATGATAGAAAAGCTGTTGGAGAACTAGAGGAAAAAATATAAATTTTACAAGCAATTGTCAGACACAAAAAAGTCTGTGATAAAGTCATATGAGCAGTTAATAATCTCCCCAGCAGCAGAAAGCTATGGTCTATCTTTGCATGTGTGTATTTGGAGATAGCGCCAAATTGGAAGATATCAGCCTTAAGGTCACTGAGTTAAGTTCAAAAGTAGTAAAAGAGAGAAGAAGGAAGGAAGGAAGGAAGGAAGGAAGGAAGGAAGGAAGGAAGGAAGGAAGGAAGGAAAGAAGGGAGGGAGGGAGGGAGGGAGGGAGGGAGGGAGGGAGAAAGTGAGAGAGAAAGAGAAAGGCATAATTTTGAGAGACTAGATCAAAAGGAAGAGAAAGTTGCTGGAGAAATGAGAGAGAAAGGGTGCAACGTGTTTGTATCACATGCACATGGGTTTTGTGGGAGAGAGAGGAAAAGAAAAAGAAAACTATGAATAATGTAGATTCATAATGGAAAATTACTACAGGTTAAAGAATTGAAATAAATATTTAACTGAAAATGTTATATTCTTAGGAAGAAAAGTGGTTGATCAGTTGAGTGCATGGGAGCAAAGGAAGAACTCTGATTAATCAGCTTGGAAATACTTAAATTAGTGACTAATGAAAAACAAATTTGCTTTTTTCTCTCCTCATTAATTTGTATTATGTGAGGGAAATTACACTGACAATAAACATTAGAGAACCGAACATTTTGTTAAAACAGAAGATACAACTGTATTATTAAATAAATACACAGCAGTCCCTCTCCAATTAGTTACTGTTTATAAAGTGCAGTGAGACTCCTGGATGAAGGGTGCTGTAAGATTGTATATTATTATAGTTCTGATTATAGCTAAAATGACTGAAAATGAAAAAACATACCCATACTCCACAGGAATGCATGTATGAGAAAGCTACCATATAAAGGGGGAAAAAAAGAATACAGATGGTTGCTTCCTTGTTCAAAGGGTCTGAAAGTCTCTGGGAGAATGATAAATGCATATGCACTATGAATCTCTATGGACTGTGTTCTGGGGTCAGTTAGGGCCAAAAGAGGTCAGAGAGAACTGGTTAACAGCTGTTCTTCACAGTGGAATTTTTCTGCCTCCTGCACAGTACCAGAATAAAACTGACAGGGATTCTGATAAATGTACCAGGAGAACAGAAAATCCTGCCAGTGTCTGCTGAATTGGGCTGTGTCCACTGGGTTGCTGGTCACTTGGGGAGACTCAAAAGGGAAACTCCTATAGACTCCTGGAACCTGAGCCTTGAAAGACCTTGCAAAGAATCTGGCCTTGGAAAGACACCAAGACCTCCTGGAATGGGCTCTAAGAGTAAACCTCAAAAATAAAGCAGCAAGAGGAGCTAGGTGAGTGGGGTGCAGAATATAAACACGGGCTGGTGGAGAGGCTCCCAGAGCAAGTGGACAAAAAGGCATTTTGCCCTTGAAAAAAGGTATGAATTGGGAATTGTTTTGTGTGTGTGTGAGAGCATGTGTGTGTGAGCTGTGGGGTTTTGGCAGGAACTTGCCTTCCTTGAAAATTTGGCCTAAGGACAACATGAGAGGGTATTTGACCTATTCATTTCTCTAAGAAAAAAAAAAAAAGGAAACCAAGAAAGTAAAGCATAAAGTTGATTGTGGAGGGAGAGCCAGTCGGGGTATTTGTAGAGCCATGGGTTCAGCAGTTGTCAGCAACCAAGACAAGGAATCGATAACCAGGACTTTCAAAAGGCTAAATAATTTCATACTGATAGCTTCAGGGTCACAAGGCAACATAAAGTTATTGGTCATGTGGTTGTCCCCTAACCCTTTCTCTTTGCGTTTGTGTAAAACGGCTCCCTTTTGGCTGGCCTGAGCCTGTGCTGCTTTTGCATTAGAAAACATGGTCACAATTATCATGAATTGCTTCATTTCGGATTAACACTTGGCGTGGCTCCAAGCACAGCAGTCAGACATCGATGGGCTTTAGTCCACACAAGACAGCAGAGTGAGCAGGCTAGACTTTCACAGGTAGCCATGTCCAGGGCATGATGCCGCATAGTGGGCTGGCCTTTGGGTGTCCCCTGGGCATCAAAAAACAGAAATGTATCCCTAGTGCCACCTGATGCTCAAACTGAAAATGTGAAGGAGGAAGCTATTAAAAATAGAGTTGGGAATGGGAATCAGAGAGCAAAGTATAAAGGATATTGGAAAGCAATTAAAGATGGAGATGTGCCATACAACTTGGTAACCCTTTTGTTCTCATCGGTCTGAAATTTCCTAATATTACAATCACCTGGGGAATAGGGAGAAAAAAATATTAAAAAGTGTGAGAAAAGCAAAAAGTCAGAAATTTGAAAATAGCTAATATTTAGTGTGTCCATTCTATAAGCCAGACACTTGGCTAAGAACATCATATGAATTTTATTCTTGATTTCTTATCACAGCCTCATGAGAATAGATCTTTAATAACAAAGTACCTGGGAGATAGGTACTAATCTTCTCTCCTTTTTGCTGATTAGGAAGCTGGTGCTAAAAGAAAGTCAGTCACTTGCCCCAGTATGTACAACTAGACAAACAAACCTGAATCTATCTAACACTGGAGTTCTCACTGCCACCATGAGCCTGCACTATCTCCTCCAAATAGACTGGAGAAGGGATTGAAAAGTCACATAGTTAGAAAGGACCAGAGGGAAAAGTATTAGAAGGTAAATATTCTCAGTCTTTAAGAGTTTTAGAATAGATTGCCAATAAAGTGAAATATTATTCATCAATAACAAAGGATTCCATAATTGTTCAAAGCAAACTCATAGAGAAACTATCTTCCAATTCAATATCTATTCCTCCACGTAGTGGAAATAACAAGCTTTGTTGAATGACACCTTTACTTAACATGAGAAAGAATATAATTGAGTAGAATTGTCTCCTTCCAAGTTGGGTGATGGCCATTGATGGAAATAGGGAGCATCTTTCTTTAAACATGATTCTTTCTTGAGTCATCCCCATGTGAATCATATAGCTCCGTCTTTAGAAACTAAATTCAATGTATAGTTCACTTTCCTGGCAGCATGAAACATGCATGAAGGATGCTAATCACTTTTTATTCTTTGCCCTTTATGCTTTGAAATGGAGAAGAGTATGGAAAAGTTCCTGAAAGAGAGGCCTTAAGTGATGTTAGTCTTCCTATTCTGCTTTTCCTCATTATTCTTCTGATCCAGGAGTCCCCAAAGATTTTTTTTGGCAGAGTGAGAAAGAGAGAATGAAAAACTGGAGAATGTGCCATTGACCATTGGAGTGACTGCTGGATACTGTGACACACCCTTTAGATCCCCTCCTCAGGGCTATGCACATAATGCCTTGCTGTTGGAAATATGGGTTGCTGATGTAACGGTTGCATCCTTCACTGGCAATTGCCTTCAGCTAGAGGGAACTGACTCATTCAAGGTATGTTCCTCTCAGAGGGTGGCCCATGGCTAATGACTGGCCAGTGTGAAGGTAAGAAGATTAGTGCCTTTACCTTAATTCAGGATAACTCCAAAGGGTGTTCCCAGCTCCAGAGTTGGCAGTAGGATATACCAAGGCCTCAGTCTCAAACATATCACAGGTCACCTTATCCTTCTGCCTGATCCTGCCTCTTCCCTTCCTGGCAGATCTATCTCCCAAGAACTCTCTCATTCAAACTTACGAATACAACTCTTCACCTCAGAGTCTGTTTCAAGTGAATCCAATCTAAGACAACCCTTGGATATATTGTTATAGTGCATACTGCACATAAATGTTGAATATATACATACTTTATTCAAATATTTCACTATAAAACACTCACAAAATAGAAATTTAAAATAAATATGAAAAATGTCTACAAATTGAAGTTATTTTTTTCTTCCCATATCTCAAGGAATTGTCTGTGTAACCTCTCCATCCAAATTTACACATACATGGAGGAGGCTGGTATTGTTCAATTAATAAGTGAAGGGTTCTATCATAAGTGTCACAGAAAATGTAAATATGACCTTACAATGTAGTTGGGAAGAAATAACCAATGTACAGAACTACAGAATTGCATAGGGAATCATCAAGTCATGTGTATAATAACACATAAGAGATAGAGACACCAAATACCCTAGGCTATCCATTGAAGCTGAGGCCGCAGTTAAGAAATTAGAATGTTTCCTGGAGGAAGTAAGGTGAAAGACTGTGGTAGCATTTCTAAAGGAAAGCATAAAGATGAAGAGTAGGCATTTCAAGAAGAAAAGAAGATAGGCAAAGAAGATGCAAGGTAATTTTGGAAAGTGAAAACCAGAGAAACTTTAGGTGCATAGGTTTCTGTGGAAAAGAAGTAGAAGATAAGGCTGCAAAGGTGAGAGAGGCAGTCTACATGGTGAAAACGCTCTGGATACAAAGCTAAATGGTGAAGGCTGTGCTGTGCTGGTAATCAGGAGCCAGAAAAAGGTTTGGATGAGATGAGTGGAAGTCTTTCAGGGACATCAGTCTGGTAGCAACATGCAAACAAAGTGCATAGAAATTGTACCCAGAGTACAGGGAATTTAGCACTGAAAGTAAAATAGATTAGCAACAGATCAAGGAAGAATTAGGAGACATGAATGAGAAGAGACAGAAAAATATTCATGGAAAAGATGTCACAGAAAATGTACATCATCGGTAGAACAAGGAAAAACACCAGAGGACTTGGTTTTATACTACAATGACTTATAGGTTATGATGCTATTACCAAATATGAGGACATCAGGAAGGACTAACTCTGGAGAAAATAATGTCTTTATTATGACATTTAATCTTTAGGGTAATCATGTGACATCTAGGTAGAAATATTTAATAGTTATACCTTGTGGGATGGGGTCAAGAGAAAGCATATAACTGGACATGTAAATCTCAGAGCCATTTGCCTAAAAATCCTATTTGAGTTCTTTGGAAGGGATGAGTCTCTCAGAGAGATTCACACAGAGCCAGAGTTTCATAGAATGGGAGACAGATACTGATGGATCTGAGGTGGGGAAGGGGAGTTAGAAGGTGAGAAAGAAGACACTCTCAAGACAAGGGCAAGAATAATGAAAAACAATTATCATGGTAGTAAAACCAATGGGAAGTCCAAGAAGAATAAACAGAAACCATCAGGAGGGTGACAAAGAGATTATGATAATCTTTAAGAGAATAATTTCAATTGATCTGGGGAGAGGAAAAAGATGGGTGTTGTGAGTTGTATACAGCTTTATTTTTAAGTTTAGCTATGAATATAGTGTGAGAGAATGTTGTGGTGAGAGAGAGTGATAGATACACAAATAAAGGCACTTTCAAGACAGGGAAAACTCGGGTAGGGAAAACATGTACAAAGAAGAGGGAAGACAGTGCTAGAGATTAAAAGGGTGGTGGGTCATTCAAGTATGAGGCAAGATCACCCAGAGCATGGAGGCTAGGAGGGTACCTTGAAAACAAAGGTCTAAATTCTCTGAGTCAACAGACAATAAAGAACATGGATGGAGAGATTAGTACTGCAAATCTGGTCTGAATTTGCCCAGTTTTTGTTGAAATTGTACAGATTTCATTGTCTTGGGGAGAGAGCTACCACTATTACACACACACACACACACACACACACACACACACAAACATATATGCCTCAAAGAGTCCAGCTCCCACTAAAACCTAAGTAATTTTAAAAGAGGGAGTGTTTTGGCAGCTTGGTATAGAAGAAGAGAAATTAGATTTCTGACTCCCTGAGTGTCCTCCATTTAAAGATACTGCTGTCAACCTCCATCTGGTATAAATGCCACCCTCTTTCCCTCTGGTCCTTCAACCCTACTAAAGTCCTGAGACTTTGGCTTAGGAAATAAAGGAAGATTTGCCTTCCTCCTGTACTTCAGAGAGTGCCAAGCTAATTCTGTTCTGATGTGGTGAGTATCCAGTCCCTGAGGTCTGAATGGGTTAAGTACCTTCTCTAATAAACACGGTGTAGTCACACATGATACACCAGAATTTTCACTAGAAGGGGGTCAATAGGTTTTGTATCTGTAAGGCTGTCTAAGCACTCTTTTCCTTTTTTCCACTCCAAAATATGATTGGAACAGGCTAGAGTAGCCTGTGGAAGAATCAAGTCCAGAGATCCAGACAAAGCAAATGGATATATGACAGAGAATGTTCTGATAATGAGAAGCCATCTGATGGAAAAGACAAGAAAAGGAATAGAGCTATGGAGCAGAAGAATAGATTTAAATCCTAAGTCTTTGACTTGGTAGCTGAGTGGCCTTGAGTGAATAACTTGCCTGCTTCATACTTGTTTCCTTATTTGTAACAAAGGCTTAATAATGTTTAATCACCCTGATAAGTTGTTCTGAGGGTTGTAAGGAAGAACACCTGGCACATAGTGGATACTCAGTAATTACTGGGGAGGGGGAGCAGGGGACCAAGGAAAAAAGATGAAAGAACTGCAAAAGAAAATTTCTTCAGTCCTTCAGTGAAATTCTGCTGGCTGGAATAAGAAAGCCAGAGGAAAGCAAAGAAAGATCATGTTTTCCACAAAAGTAAGAGTGGGCAAACAAAAATTTGATGTAAGAGATAACAGAAAAAAGTCAATGACAAGCACTGAAGAATGGGAAAATATTCCCAAAGATTGTCATAGCAGCAAATACTAAAATATAATTGGAGGTTCTGAGAACTCTGGCGAAATTCCTTTTAAATAATTTGAGGCTACTAAATTATTTGTAAATGGTTGAAACAACAAAAACATTGTGGTGCTTTTGTTTATACACATTTGCCAAACTCTCCACAACTTCCTGAAGGAGTGCAGGATGCAAGAAGGGAGGTTCTGAGAGAAAGATTACAGTTGTCCAGATGTGTGGCCCCCAAGGCCCAAAAAGACAATATAGCCATGAACATGCAGAGACAGGGAGTAGAGTGAAATTGTTTCAAGCTAAAGAATCTATCGTGGTTATGAACCTCAAAGAATTTGGGAGAGACAATGAGTCATCACATCCTGCTTCATATGCACAGAAAATTGGAAACAAAATCTGTTCAGCAGTGGAAACTGGATGCTGACCTGGAGAATCATGAAGTGAGGCATGCTTCGGAAAGCAACTGAGGTTATTCTCCAAAAATCAGGCACAGACAAGGAGAGGCAATTACATTTTTCTATGGCTTCCAGAGTATACTGTGAATTTTTTGGCTAACTTATGCTTGTAATTTGTTGAAACCACTGTTAATTATTTCACTTATTAACTGACTAAAGACATCATAGCTTCAACAGTGGGCATTGCTTAAAACTCACACAGGCATATACCAAACTGCATGCCATATGCAATCCTTGCATACCATCTATATGCTAGAACTATGCATTGGAAAGATGGAGCAGGGATTTGGAACACAGAGAGGAAACAGAACAAAGAACTTTCTTCCTTTTTCTCACACCATATCCTTTCTTCCTCATTTAAGAGGATTTTCTATCCTAACTGTAATATGGCTTAATGAAATGTTTTGATGAGGTGTGGAAGCATCTAGAGGACTTTCCTCCTTGAATGATTGCTAGCCAGAGGACTGGTGATTGGCCTACTCACACCAATATAGATATGATTCTGAAAAAAGAAAAATTCAGCCAACATCTGCCACCACTACCTCTACTCCTAAGTAACAGTGCTGATCATTCCATGGGACATACACATAGGTTGGATCTAACACTACCTGGATTAGGAAAACAACTCATGACTTTTATCCTTGGCAATTTTGGCAAGTCCTGAAACTTGAAAAGAGCCATGGCCAAGCACACAGGGCCTCCTTGCTGTTCTTTGACTACACCAAATGCATTTGGCCCAGCTGTTTCCTCTTCCTAAAGCTCTCTTCCCCCAGATAACCACTAGCTAAACGTCCTTGCTTTATTCACGTCTTTGCTCATATTTCACCCTCTCAGTAGACCCACTGTGACCACTTCCTTTGTTGCAACCTGCCTGATCTCCCTTACCTACTTCCTCTGTATGTACTTTTTCTATAGTTCCCATTATTTTCTAACACATTATATACATGATTTATTTATTATGTTTTTTTGTCATCTTGGCTAGAATATAAATAAACTCCATTATAGCAGGAATCTTTGTTTTACTTACTGATGTAGCCAAGTGCCTACATATTCCTTGGCACATACTGGGTGCTCAATAAATATTAGTTGAATAAATGAAAGTACATAACTTTATGTCAGGTACAATTTTCAAGGAGCTCTGCATTTATTTAAATCTCTTAATAACTTGTATTATTATTATTCTGAGTTTACAGATGAGGAAACTGAGGCACAGGGAGGTTAGTAATTAACCCAATGTCACCTTATTACTAAGTAATGGAGTCAGAATTCAAAGCCATCCAGTATGATTCTAGAGTCCACACTGAACTGCCTCTCAAGTCTGCATATGAGCCCAGGCTAAAATGGAAAAGGTTCTCTCTAAAAGGAGGGATTATATTTTCCTGCTTGCCCTAAAGCAGAATGATTTTAAGCACTCCCAGAGATTCTGTTACTGCAATGGGATTTTAATAATGCTTTCAAAATCTTATAGCTAGAATGAAGATTGAATATGCTAATAACTGTAAATAGCTGTTCCATTTACTAAGCATATTAGTCAGTCTCTAGATTCAACAGGTATTAAAATATGCTAATATGGTTACTGAAGAAATTGTTGACGCCAAAGGATTAGTTCTGGAGCAGCAAACCAATTATCTCAACCAAAAGTTACCTGCAGTTGTCCTGGTTGCTTTTTTATATGTTGATGACTTAAAATGTGACCTGTCCATTTATTAATTTCTGCTTGTTAAACTTGAAAAATTGGTGCCATATTACTTTTAATTGCATCAGTTACAATGAGAATCACGTACATAGCAGGATGTCATTGAATGCATGTAATTAATCAGAGGCTGAGGGCAAAGAAGCCCACTAAGATATTAGCATTATAATGTATATTAATAAATAAGGGAATTTTGTGGATTTTTAATCCTTATATAAGTGATAACAAGATAGATCTTTTTAAGAAGGTAAAAACTCAGTTAATTAATTGTTCCTTATTTTTCCAAAGCATAGTACAAGATATTTCATTTTCAATTTATTATATAGTTTATATGCTGGGTTGTATGTTATTACCCCCAATAACAACATAGCACCAATACTATGATGTAAGAATCCAATGAATTAAACAGGGTGTATATTGTCGTGTCTCTGTTCTTAAGCCTAATATTATGTTTGCAAGATTCACCTATGTTGTCATGTTTAGTGACAGTTCATTCACTCACTTCAATGTGTAGTATTCTATTTTATGAATGTACTACCATCTGTTTACCTACCTTATGGTTGAAGGAAGCTGTTTTCAGCTTGGTTATCTATATCAATATCTATGGGTATTATTGTACATGTTATTTGGCATATGTTTGTATGCATTTTCATTGTATAGGGTGGGGAAAAAGTAGGTTTACAGTTGTGAGTACACAATTAACATTGTTAATGATTATATTATTTTTGCATTAATTATTGTATTTTTTCCTTATAGACAACTGTAAAAACCTACTTTTGCCCCACCTGTACATAAACTCAGAAGGGGAATGTGGGATCACAGGTTATACATAAATATAATTAATTTTAATTGATGGTGCCCATGCTTCAGAATCAGTCCTCAAGATAAAGATTTGAATGCCAATAGTTTATTTAAGCAGTAACTCTAGAAAGCTCTGGTAGTAAAAATAGAGACATAGGAAATAAAATAAAACCCTTAAAGAGTGCATTATTAAACAAGTTATCACTGTGAGCATCTGGAACTTAGCAGAACATATCTGAGTTAGTCTAACTGAGGAGTGACAAAACAAAAGTATTTATCTACCAAATCCCCATCTGTCATTGGCCAAGAGGTGCAATACAGAGCATTAATTCTCTGGCATTTCTAGCTTGCTCTGCCTGTAAATTGAGTGTGCTCACAGTCAATATAAAGCTCCCAGGCAGAGAGTTAGGGGTGAAGGCAATGGACAGCCTTATGTGTGTTGAGCACTAGCTCTAAAAAAGATATGGGCCAACAGTGTCTACTATAACAGCTGAGCTCAGAAAAAGAAAGTAAAATCTCTATGTGGCAAAACAAAGAGAGAAATCAAAGCCAAAGCAGTAGTAAGAAGTAAATACCACCACCCAAATGAGTTACAGACCAGATATGAGCTCTGAAGTCTAGGGGCTGCGAACAAAAGATATGAATGTGGGCTTGTATGAGGCTAGAAAGGAATAACTTGCATGGAGCTCTTAGCCAGACACACTGCCTTGCTCCTAAGACAAGCTGTAAAAATCTGAGTCCACTAGCACAGAGAAACAGTAAGAAACCTGCTATTCATCCAGGGCTTTAGCTGAGGAGGGAAACAACTTGTCCAGGAGAAATGAAAATCCTAGGACCATGCCACATGTCGATGTGGGGTGTGGATTAATACTATCTCCATAGTACAGGAATATTAAGCCAAAACTTTGCATCAGAAACTGGTCCAGGATCAATGAAACTTCTTCCACTCCTGACATAAGTGAGTTTGAATTACCTTAGAAATATCAAGCTGATTCCTGCTGCAGACAACAGAGGCTCAATCCCACTGTGAAATTCTGGAAGGCAATGCAGGACAAACCTCAGTTGTCTCAACTGAGGGGTGAGGGGTAGGGATACTTATAAATCAACTTTCTTCAGTCATTTATTGAGGTTGTTTCCAGGGGATTTTATTTTATTTTTTCTCTGTTTTTTAATAATATTTTATTGATTGTGCTATTACAGTCATTCTAATTTTTCCCTTTGCTACTCCCACCCAGCATTCCCAACTCCCCTCAGACAATGCTCCCACCATATTTCATGTCCATGTGTAATGCATATAAGTTCTTTGGCTACTCCATTTGTATATTGTACTTTACATCTCCATAGCTGTTCTGTGACTACCTATTTATACTTCTTAATCTCTTCACCTCTTCACCCACTCACTTACACTACCCTCCCACCTGGCAACCATTAAAATGATCTCCGTATTCAAGATCCAGCCTCTGTTCTTTTTGTTTGCTTAGTTTGTTTCTTAGATTCAGTTGTTGATAGGTATGTTTATTGCCATTTTATTATTCATAGTTTTAATCTTCTTCTTTTTCTTAAATAAGACCCTTTAACTTTTCATATAGTAATGATTTGGTGATGATGAACTCCTTTAGCTTTTTCTTGTCTGGGAAGCTCATTATCTACTCTTCCATTCTAAATGATATGTTTGCTAGACAGAGCAATCTTGACTATAGGTCCCTGCTTTTCATGATTTAAAATATTTCTTGCCAATCCCTTCTAGTCTGCAAAGTTTCTTCTGAGAAATTATCTGACAGTCTTTTGGGAACTCCCTTGTAGGTAACTGAATGCTTTTCTCTTGCTTCTTTTAAGATTCTTTATTTTTAATCTTTGGCATTTTGTTTATTTTTTAAAGTATATTTTATTAATTATGCTATTACAGTTACCCCAATTTTTTTCTCCCCTTTATCTCTTCTCTGCCTGGCACCACCCCACCCTCCAGCATTCTCTCCCAACCTTAGTTCATGTCCATGGGTCATACATATAAGTTCTTTGACTTCTCCATTTCCTATGCTATTCTTAACCTATCCCTGTTTATTTTATGCCTACCAATTATGCTTCTTAGTCCCTGTACTTTCCTCCCCCATTCTCCTCCTCCCCATCCCCATTGATAACCCTCCATGTGATCTACATTTCTGTGATTCTGCTCCTGTTGTAGTTGTTTCCTTTGTTTTGTTTTTTAGGTTCAGTTGTTGATAGTTAATGAGTTTGTTATCATTTCATTGTTTATAGTTTTGATCTTCTATTTCTTAGTTAACTCCCTTTAACATTGCATATAATAAGGGCTTGGTGATCATGAACTTGACCTTATCTGGGAAGCACTTTATTTGCCTTTCCATTCTAAATAACAGCTTTGCGGGATAGAGTATTCTTGGATGTAGGTCCTTGCCTTTCAGGACTTGGAACACTTCTTTCCAGCCCCTTCTTGCCTTCAAGGTTTCTTTTGAGAAATCAGCTGATAGTCTGATGGGAAATCCTTTGTAGATAACTCTCTCTGTTCCTTTTGCTCTTTTTAAGATTCTTTCTTTATCTTTAATATTGGGTAACTTAATTATGATGTGTCTTGGTGTGTTCATCCTTGGGTCCAATTTCTTTGGAAGTTTCTGGGCTTCCTGGACTTCTTGGAAGTTTATTTCCTTCACCAGATTGGGGAAATTTTCCTTCATTATTTTTTCAAATAATTTTTCAATTTCTTGCTGTTCCTCTTCTCCTTCTGGCATCTCTGTGATTTGGATGTTGGAGTGCTTAAAGTTGTCCCAGAAGTTCCAAAGCCTTTCCTCATTTTTTTGAATTCTTGTTTCTTCATTCTGTTCCTGTTGGATATTTATTTCTTCCTTTTGTTCCAAATCATTGATTTGAGTCCTGGTTTCCTTTCCTTCACTGTTGGTTCCCAATATATTTTGCTTTATTTCACTTTGTGTAGCCTTCATTTTGCAACCAAGTTCAATCAGTTCTGTGAGCATCCTGATTTCCAGTGTTCTGAACTCTGCATCAAGTAGATTGTCTATCTCCTCATCCCTTAATTCTTTTTCTAGAGTTTTGATCTGTTATTGCATTTGGGTCATGTTTCTTTGTCTCCTTATCTTGGCATCCTCTCTCTGTGTTTGTTTTTATGTATTAGGTAGAGCTGTTATGACTCCCTGTCTTGGTAGCATGGCCTAATATAGTAGGTGTCCTGTAGGATCCAGTGGCACAGCCTTCCTTATGACCCAAGCTGGATACTCAAGGTGTCCCCTCTGTGTGTGCTGAGTACACCCTCTTGTTGTAGTTGAGAGTGGTTTGCTGTTGGAAGATTAATGGGATGGATTTACCCAGGCCAGTAAGCTACAAGGAGTGACTATGACTACTGACCACAAACCTCTGCCTTCCATGGAGGATCAGCTGTGCAGGGGCAGGGTCATGGTTCTCTGACGTGGTCTGTAGCTGTCCACTGGGTACACAGGTTCTGCGTCCTCCTGGATGGTGCGGGTCAGAGTTGGTTGCCATCTATGTTCCACCTGAAGCCATCTAGCATGAGCTACAAAGCAATCTGAGATGGCTGCTACTTGTGCTGGGCTTAGAAGTTCCCAGGTGGAGCCAAACTGTGATCCAAAGCTGGCTTCCCTTTGTGCCAAGCCTGGGGCCACTTAGCCAGAGGTAGGGAGCTGAGGGCAGCTGTAAGCTGGGTGGGGCAGAGCCTCAGGTAAATGCCAGAGCAGGGCAAACAGTGTAAGCCAGATTGATGGAGTCTCTCATATTGCCCCGGCCTGTGGGTTCCGTGGCTCTGTAGAGGGAGGACTCAAAAAGGGCACAATGGTCTCTGACTACTTTCTGTCTGGGATAGAGCTGCCCCCCAGCACTTGCCCTGATGCCAGATACTGTAGTTCTTCCCTGTATGCCACTGATGCCTTTCAGGCTGCTACCCTGGTGATGCTGGAACTCAAAGGGAGTGTGTCTAAATAAGGCTGGCATGGGCCCTTTAAGAGGAACTGCCAGAGAGTTCAGTAATCTTTTTCACTGACTCCAATCCTGCTGGATTTTGCAGCCAGACGTAATAAGCACCTCTCTTCCTGGCACTGGTACCTGGGCTGAGGGGCCTAGTGTGGGACTGGGACCCCTCACTCCCGAAATATTCCTCCCAAATTTTTATCCACCACACAACATCAGTATGGGACCTGCCCGTTCCGTGTCTCTGTGTTTCCTTACAGTCCGGATTGATGTGGTTTCATTAGTTCCGTAGTTGGGTTTCCATTCAACTCAGTTTCACACAGCTCTGTGTGGTCTTTGGTCTATAGTTTAGTTGTAATTTTGATGTGGTTGTGTGAGAAGGTGAGCTGTGTTTACAAATGCCTCCTTCTTGACCAGGCATTATTTTCTGTTTTCCTCCAGGGGATTTTTACTTCCCAGCTCTTTGGCCTAAAGTCTACAAGTATTTGCTGTCAGGTTAGTGTGTATGGGAGTAGAGAATGCTGAAAAGATATAGGCAGGGCATCAATAGTGTATTCTATGCTACCAAATAGTTTACACCCCATCAGCTGTGTAAAGTTCCATGTCTTCCACTTCCTTCACTTTAGATATTCCACTTAGTGATTGTTAATACATTACTGAGCTTTTATTTTGTATTTCCCTGATGACTAATAAAGTAGAGAACCTTTTCATATGAGTATTGACCATTGGATATCCACTATTGTGAAGTAAAATTCAAATCATTTAGTTATTTTTCTATTGGGCTGTTCATGTTGATTTGAAAAAACATTTTGTATTTTCTGGATATAAGTGCCTTTTAGTCATGTGCATCACAAATATCTTTACCTACTTTGTGACTTATCTTTTCATTTTCTTAACCTTTCTTAAAGGTTTTTGATGAACAAAAGTCTTTAATTTTAGTTTAGTGAAATTAATCAATAGTTTCCTTTATGGTAGGTACATTTTGTGTCTTGTTTCAAAAATACATACTCAAGAGTCACAAAACTACTTCTCATTCATATGTAGATCTATAACCCACTTGGAGGGAAATTTTATGCAAGGTATGAGGAAAAGCTCAAAATTTATTTTGTTCTATTTAGACAGCCAGTTGGCGCAGTACCATTTATTGAAAAGACAATTCTTTCCTCCACTGAACTCACCTATAGTTTAAGAAATTCTGGTCAGCAGTTATTTTCTTCCATCACTCAACTGATATCTTTGCATTAACTTCTAGTTTTCATCTTTCCTGTTGGAGAGTTAACAGTAAGTTTTATATTTTTCTGTTTTTAAGGTAACCTGTATTTTTTTCCTCTAGTTGTTTTTAATATTATCTCTATCTTTGATTTTCAGCAATTTTACTGTGATGTGCTTAAGTGTGGTTTTCTTTGTATTTACCTTATATTGACACTGCAAACCTAAATAATGTTACTTACATCTGCAGAGAATTTTCTTGTAGCTTCTGGTAGTCAGAGCAGGAGAAAATCATCTTAATGCAATCAGGGACAAAGCTAATTGAGACGAGATTTTACTTTTGATAAGACTTGGTTTATTTCTAGTTTGCTCATACTAATATGTTATACTCCTTCAGGGTCAATTGTTTTCCAGGGCTTCTCTTCCCTGTCTAGTCTTGAACTCCAATTTTTATCTTCTTAATCCTATAAAACTGCTGAAAGCTCTCATATTATCGGTCCCCAAGCAGCTACTTTCTGTTTATCCTTTCATCTCTCTACCAATGCCACTTATGAGTCAGCAAATTCCTGTAGGGGAAAACAATATAGAATGTTGAATTCACTTTGAGTTTCCCTTTTCTCCAGTCTTGAACCTTAAGTTCTGGATACCTTGGTACCTTTCTGATGACTTTCAAATAGTGTTTGTTTTATGGTGCTTTGGGTTTTTGTTTTCTTTTTTTGCTGGGGTTTTTGTAGGCTTTTTTTTTTTTTTTGGATTTTGTCCAGATTTTCTGCTTGTTCTTGGTGGAACAGTTGATCTCTTGCAAGTCAGTTCCTTATTGCTAGAAAGAAAAGTTTCATTGGTATTTTATACAGCAAACTTTGTTAATAGATATTTTTAACTAGCATTCTCATGCAGTTTTAATTAATTACTGATGTTTGTAATATCAATCTTGTGACATCCTGATCCCAATGTGTCTTCTGAATCATCAGAGATTAAATTAAAATCAGAATAATTTTAGTGTTTAATATATTTAATGATGTTTAATTCATTTCACAGGTAATCTATAAATAGTATATATTAGAATTTGCCTTCAAAATACTCCTGTCAAAGTCTTCTCTTGTTTGCTTATGTGGCACAGCTCCAAAACATCAGTTCCACTATATGAGCATTTGAATATGTCTAAAGCTGCTTCTTAAGAAATGTCTTGTCCTTCTCTCTGCACTCCATAACTTCTATGCAGATGAAGGACACTTCCTATCTGGCTAAATTTAATTTTTATACAAAAATATCATCTTTACTAACAAGATGCTTAGATCCTAAAATGTATGACTCACCTAGTCTTGAATCGTTTGCTTTAGAACTCTTCTCCAAAAGCTGTCTGAGACAACTGGTATTCAGGAAGAATTATCTAGAGATATCATGCCAATTGTTTATTTCTAGCTGCATGGTAATGTTGCATTCAGTGGAAAATATCTATATCTATATATAATCTATATATCTATATATAATCTCTATATATTTAGATTATAAACAGATATAGATATATAATAAGCTTAGGTCCTTCCTCCAGGCTAACTGAATTAGAACATCTTGGAACTTTTTGGAAGCACTTGCGGTGATTCTAATGATTCATACTTTTAGATGACTAGAAAACTATATATCTAAAGTATATTATGTTAGTTCTAAGAAGAAATATCTTCACATAACTATGATTTAACATTTTGCTGTCACCTTTTATTAAAATGAACAAACCAATAACAAGTAAAATAGAGACAGACTCATAGATAGAGAGCAGGCTGACAGCTCTGGGGGAAGAGAATGGGGATGGAGGGATTGAACACGAAGGAAAAAGGACTCATAGACATGACAACAGTGTGGTGATTGCTGAAGGCACAGAGGTATAAGAGGGGAGAGAGGTATAAGAGGGATAAATGGTAATGGAAAAATGCAATAAAATAAATTTAAAAGAAAAAAACAAAGATGAGTATAGGAATACAAGAACAATCAATTATTTTATATCATTTGTGAAACAATTTTTGGCGATATTGCTTATCATGAGGTCCAATATTGCCTATACAAAGGATAATTTGGATTCGCCAGGAGTCGCTCACATGACTTCAACTACCACCTGCACATCAACAACTCTCAAATGTGTGCCTTGGGCCCAGGTCTCTCTCCTGGGCGTATGGCACACCTTTGCCTGGTTGTGTTACAGGCACCTCAAGCCCAACACATGCAAGTCAAACTCACTGTTAATACTCCCACTCTCCTGGATCTGATGCTGCTTTTCATTCAATGAATGGCATCTCCAATTACCCAAGACAGAATCATCCTCAACACCTTCCACACTCTCACCCCCACAATCAATATGGTTTCTAAGTTTTGCTTCTTTGCTACTCCTATATCTCACATCCAACTTTTTCTCTACCTCTTTCTGTCTCCTGGGGTCAGGCTTATCACTTCTCACCTGGATTCCTACAAAAGACTTCTTCCCAGATTTTTATGGCTCATTCTCGCTGATCCATTTCCATACTATTTCCAAAACAGCTTTCTAAAGCAGAAAACTGACTGTTCACTTCCTTGTGACTTTCCAGTGGCTCTATAGGGTAAGATTTAAACTTTTTGGATTATGTAAAAAGCTCTTTATAAACTATTTCCTATCTACCTCTTCATCCTCCTCTCATACCTTGCTTCTGTCATCTTATACCCAGACTTTCTCACTTGGGCTTTTCTGCTTGGAATGATCTCCCCTCCATTCTTTGCCTGGAATACCCAACTGGTCATTAATAATTCAACTTAGGAATCACATGTTCCTGAAAAGCTTCCTGACTCCTCCAGGATGGCCGATGACCTCCTATTCCTTGTTCCCAAAACACCAGTACTTGCCTTATAGCTGTATGTTGAAATTGTTTGGTTACATAGCTATCTTTCCCTTAATCTATAAATTCCTTCAAAGCAGGGACTTATTATGATCCATTTTTTACTTAATTGCCAGGAACTTTAGATTTTAGGTTTGTCTTAAATGCAGTGCCAGGTCTTAGACCAAGTTTTCTAACCACACATCTCATTTCGCTGCCCACCATTTTCATCGAGTAACTCACCTGGAGCCTGCTGTTTTACATGTTACCTTGTAACAGCTGGAAACAGCATAGAATGAGCTTTGCAACTGAATAAACCTTGGGTTCAAGTCTGGCCTACTATTTACTAGTTGTATAATATTAGATAATTTATTCAGGTTCTCTAAGCCTCAGTTTCCTCATTTGCAAAGAAGAGATAACAATAACATCTGCTGTATTGGCAGGTGAGCATTGTGATGTTGTGACTAAATAAAATAATGTACAATACTTAACCCAATGCCATAATAAAAATTCAGGAAATTCAATAATGATTATTACTGCTATTATCATTACTAGCACATTTGAAAGACAGGCAGACAAAGTTAACCTTTATTGCTCTACCCTGAAGGTAGCAAAATATCTGTCACATTAGCAATTGCTCACTAAGTAATTTTCACTAGTCATTCTTAAGGGCTCCATATGGCTGACTTTTGTTGTATTCTTATACCACCATAGTGTTTTCATTAGTTTTCTTTTTTCATCGCATGCTTTAAGTTATCCTGCCTAGATATTGGATGGTTTCCAATATTATGCTGTTTTTCATCATAATGATCATAAATACCAATAATTGTTATTAATAATCATTCTCCTTTCATCATCTCACCACCAGCACCATTGATACTGGTCAGATACAAAGTCCCTATGCTTCCCTTTCTCCAGAACTGCTCCTCTCATTATCCACAACCTAATAGATTCTATAGCCCTCTATGTATAGTCCTACAGGGAGTCTTGGGGGCTGCATGACATGAAGCGAGGTGTTCCAGACAGCACAGTGCAACAGATGAAAGGTGACCTCACATGCGAGATGAGAGGATTGTGGGGAGAAGCTGACCTTCAGTGGCGCAATGAAAACCAGGAGGTCCAGTGAGGCTGGGCATGGTACTATGGCTACCTGGATGTCAAACTGAGCATTGGGTAAAAGCAATAAGAAGAATAAATTGAGAAAAGAAAAGAGACTGGGAGCTGACTGGCATCCTCACTCCCTCTAAAATGCTCCAACCTGCAGGACTGATTGGCTTGAAAAGACACCTCAGCACTTTTCCAGGAGGCAGAATTTCTTTAACCAAAGCCAATTTTTTCCCATGAATAAAGGGTTTAGTATGCAGAACTATGTGGCCATTGATGTGAAAGAGATGGTCAAGATGTAAGTAAATGGATTTCTGTACCTGTTTGAATAGAAAGAGAGTTCTATACAGTAGGAAGACACTGAAGACCTAAATTCTTAGAGGAGGAAATATGTTTTGGAGGAAAAGAAATAAAATAGGCAGAAATTGAAATTTAAACTTTTATTTATTTAAGGAGCTAAACTGTGCCTTGAATCACAACATAGATCCTTAAGTCAGCTATAAGCACTGTCCCTAGCAAGTCACAAAAATGAAAGGGTCAGGATAACACTGTTTTGGAGCAGCCAGGACAGGGTTTATGTGATTGGACCAGAGGCAGCCCCAGCAGATGTTGATGGGGAAGCAGGCGGTGAAAGATGGTAGAAATTAAGTAGAAGCACAGAGAGAAATTGAGTCAAAACTATCTGTGACCTCAAAAAAAGTGAAGGGAAAAGAGTAAACTAATTTTTTTTAACCTTACAGCCCTTGGGCTCAATCTCTTGTTTGGAAAAGTTGCCAAAGTATAATCCTATAAATCTGAAGGCAGTGCTCATGAAGAGAAAATTTTTAATGGGAAAAAGAAATGGTGGTCAGAGCTTACCCATTCTTCACTTTTTATATTTCTGTTAATCTGATAGTTATCATTTGTATCTAATAGGGTCAATCTGCAGAATAGGTTTTATTTGACCTCATTTCAAAAACAGTTACCTATATGTAGTTTTGCAGTACCTTTTAGCACATCACTTATTTTTTATGTGAAGCTTATTTTTTAAAACGTAATGAATAATAACCAAGAAAATGATCTAAGTTGTTTTTGCCATAACATTAACATTACTGCAGTACATTTTAACATATTAATCATGAGCCAGGATCTGATTATTTAGTATTTGTCAGAAGCAACTCAAAGCATTTATGATCTTATTTTTCAAAACTTTTCTTCATTCTATTGAGGTTTTCTTTAAGATTATGAATAAATTCAAAATTACATAGATATATTTTTATTGATGATCCATAATTTTGGTTAGGACACAATTTTCATGTATTCTTTACTGTAGGCCTTATTTTGCTGGAGGAAAATATGCCATCTCCATTTATTGGTCTGTATGTTATAGAGATTAGACTAGATGATTACTAACATTGCTTGGTGCTTTAAAAATGTATGACTTTATATGAGATTAAGAAAATTCTAAGACAAATGTAATTCCTCTCTCAAGGAAATATAGTTTTTAATCAACTTATTATGATGACTTCCTTATATGTAGCTATTGACAATGTTCACAATTCTAGAGGGGAAAATGATAGAAAAAATAATAGAAAAATATTCAAGTGCATATGATGACCTTTGTAAAAGATTTCTACAAATGACAAATAGGTCATAAACAAAAAATATTGTGCATTATAAGAAGATACATAAAGGAAAATACATAAGCCATCTTACTGATAATATTTCCAATGACTCTATATCAGACACTTGAACATAATTCAGTTTTATTGTGTGTCTTGTAAGAGTCTCAGTAGTATGAATAGTACAGAAAGTATATGTTCTCCTTCCTCATATTACAAAGCTAACACATAAGAAATAATTTCAGGAAAATGTAACACTGAATTTCTGTGCTATTTGGTCTAGTGTTCTACATAAGATTTAGTGGTTTGCAGAGAAAAGTTAAAAGAAAATATACACAAAAATTATAATTCTCTCATAAGAAAATTAGGAAACCCTGACAACTTTGCAGTAGATTTAAAGTCCTGTGTTACATAGTTATACGTCCAAGGTTTTCGTCTGAGTCAGTTCTGCATCTCACCTCTATGTCCTTTTCAATGCTTAAGTGGCAAGCAAAATAAAAAAAACAACAACGACAATGATATTCAAAAGAAATTTACTTAGAAATTGATAGTCTTGATAAAATGTTGATTAACAAAGCTATTCTACCCTTTAAGTTCAGCTTCATGTAACAGAGACTTAAAATAACAGTGACTTTAACAAAGTAGAAGCCTGTTTCACCCTAAACTAAAAGTCCAAAGGCTTGGGGGCATATGAATCTGCACCATAAGATTTTTGGGGACCCAGGGCATCTCCAGAGTTGCAGTCTGTGATTGCCATGGGTACCAAGCTGTCACAAGTCTAGCCCAATTTCAAGGGGTTTGAGAAAGAAATCCCACTTTTTGGTGGGACTGACAAAGAATTTGCAGTCATTTTTAACCTACTACAAATGTAAAGAAGGCAAAATACTGGAATGAATAGAGTTTTGCAGATATTACTCATGACAACCAAAAAAACTTTTAAAGTTATACTTGGAGCAAGGAGATAAAGTAAAACATTGTTTCATCGATTTGGATGGATAGCATGAAAAATCCTGAATGACAGAAAGAAAGTAAAATGTTTCAAATCTTATTTTGCTTCTGTTTTCTCTGTCAAGAAGAAATGGCAATCAGATGGGAAAGGGCAAAATTAACATTGATATGAGGAAATTACAGCCCAAGATAAACAAACAGATATAAAGAAATATATTTAACTGCTCTGAATGATATTTTCTCCTGCCCCGAATGACTCAGATTTCAAGATCTATAAACAAACAACACACTATGTGTTCGGCACAGTCATAGGCACTGGGGTGAGCGCACAGTCTCTGATCTCACGGAGTTTACAGATTAGTAGATACTGAGAAAACATGCCAGTTTGCTAGGTTGTTAGGGGTATTTTTTGTCTAAGGGATCACAAATAATAGAAAACAATCTTAGCTGAATTTCTTGGAGGTCAAATTAGTTCTGACAGAAACAGAAATGATAGTGCCCATTACAGAAGATTAAATTTAATAGGAATTAAATTTCAAAAACACAAGTACAGGATACAAGAGAAATTACTAAATAACTGCATGTGTAAAAAAGGGTAAAGGGTTTTAGTTTAAGTGCAGAGTATGATTCCTGATATGAGAAGACTGAAAAAAAAAAAAAAAAAAAAGAAAGAAAGGAAGGAAGGAAAAAAGAAAGGACACAAAAGGAAAAGAAATGAAAGAAGGAAGGAAGAAAAAGCAATGTAACCCTAAATTACATTTACATGTAACTAAAGTCTGGTATATGGAAAAAGACAATCCTACTCTGCTTGGAAACAATCAGAATGGACCCTGTAGCCTTGTGTTCAATGCTAAGGCTTCAGTTTAAACTGATAGCCATTAATCTGAAAGAATACTTAGAGAAATGCCTAGAAAAAGAAGATAAAGAATCTGTAAAAAGGGACCCATAAGAAGGGGATAGTTTTTTAGCCTGGAGCAAGAAAACTTTTGATCACTCATGCTAATTATCTTCAAAACTTTGAAGGGTTTTTAGCCCTGGCTGGTATGGCTCAGTGGATTGAGTGCTGGCCTGAGAACCAAAGGGGTCATGGGTTTGATTACCATTCAGGGTACATGTCTAGGTTGTGAGTCAGGGCCTCAGTAGGGAGCATGCAGGGGGCATGCATAAGACGCAACCATACATTGATGTATCTCTCCCTCTCTTTCTCCCTCCTTCCCCCTCTCTCTAAAAATAAGTAAATAAAATCTTTGAAAAAAGAGTAAGAAAATTCTATAAAAGGGGGGTTTTATCTGTTTCTGACTCATAATAGTATAAGCTTTCTAATATTTAGACCTATTTGATGAACAAATGTATATATTTATCTAGACTAGGTTCCATAGGTTTTTATAAGTCTCATGACTTAGAGTGTTCTGTAGGTTTTACCAGAGAAGATTGAATTTGGTGAAGTGGAAGATTGAAAAACAAAAACAGCTCTGGCTAGGTAACTCCATTGTTTAGAGAACATCTTATACAAAAAAAGTTTGCAGGTTCAATCCCCAGTTAGGGCACATACCTAGGTTGTGATTTGATGCCCAGTCCAGGCACATACAGGAAGCAATCGATCCGTGTTTCTCTCACACCAATGTTTCTCTCTCTCTCTCCTCTCCCTTCTTCTCTCTCTAAACTCAATAATAATAATAATAACAATGACAAACATATCCTTGGGTGAGGGTAAAAAACAAACAAAAAACAAATGTAAATTATAGAGATGAAAAATACAGTATCTGACATTTTAAAAAATATACTTGATAAGATAAACACTGTAGATTAGGCCCTTCCCAAAACAAGATCAGTGAAGTTAAAAACATACCAATAGAAACTATCCAATGTAAAGCACACAGAGAAAAAATAAATTAAATAAATGACTTATAGGACAGTATCAAATAGTCCAATATAAATGTAATTAGAGTCAAAAAAGGGGAGAATGGTAGTATATGGGTAAAATATATTTTAAGCAATAATGGATGAAGATTTTTCAAATATCTTGAAAACGTTAAACCCAAAGATCAAATGGCAATAAATCTCAAGCAGAAGAAATATAGGGAAAACCACAGTAAGTCACATCATAATCAAATTGCCAAACATCAGCACTAAAGAGAAAGTCTTAAATTCTAACAGATCAAAAAGACATGTTATGTACAGAGGAACAAAGTTAAGATAGACAACAGATGTCTTGTTGGAAGCTAATTAAACTAGGAGATAATGGAGCAACATCTTTGATGTACTGAAGAAAAAACCTGTCAAACGTGTACTTTATATCAGAAAATATCTTTCAAAAGTGAAGGCAAACTAAAGACATTTTCAGACAGAATCTGAGATAATTTATTAGAGCCAAATGTGCATTACAAAAGATTTATCATTACAAAGGAAGTTCTTTGAGCAGAAGGAAAATGATACAAGATTGATCTACACAGAATAATGGCAACTGTGTGGGTAAATATAAGAGGCTTTTTCCATGTGTGTATCTCTTTAATAGATAAGTAATTGCTTAAAGTAAAAAGAATAACAATGCATTTTCAAGTCTATAACATGTAGAAGTAAAATATATGACAACAGAAGCATAAAGGACGAGGAGGGGACGTGAAAGTATACTGTTATAAGGTTCTTACACTGCATGTGAAGTGCCGTAATATTATTTGAATAGATTATGATATGTTAAAGATATATATTGTAAATCCTAAAGTAACAATTAAAAAAATACATTTCTATGAGAAATCAACTGAAAGAATCAACATTAGAGGATAGAAAAGATGTAAAATGAGAACACTAATCAAAGGGAAGTAAGAATGGCTATATTGATACCATATAAATTAGATTTCAAACAAAGGAGTATGACAGATAAAGACATTTCATAATGTTAGAGGGTTAATTTATCAAGAGAACATAATAATCCTAATTGTGTAGGCACCCAATAACAAGGCTTCAAAATACATGAGCCAAAACTTATAGAACAGAAAAGAAAAGTAGAAAAACAAACAATTAAGATTGAATGTTTCAACACTCCTCTCAGTAATTGATAGATCAGACAGAAAATCATTTGAAAATAAAGACTTACCAGTACTATTACCCAATGTGACCTATCGATTTATTTTTAAATATTAAACCAACTTTGTTTTCTTTGGGTCAACCTCACCTTCTTGTGATATGTGATTCTTTTTATCTATTTCTGAATTTGACTTGCCAATGTATTCATAAGGATTTCTCTTCAACCTAACAAAAGGAGGATCCATATTTTTTCAAGTATATATGGAACAGTCACTGAGATAGAATATTCTGGGGGATAAAGCAAGTCTCAATAATCTTAAAAGTATTGCAGTCATAGTGGATCAGTAGGTATGTTTTCTGACCCTAATGTAATTAAACTAGAAATCATTAACAAAAAATTAAAATACCCAAATATATGGAACACACTTCTAAATAACCTTAGGTCAAAGAAGAGATCAT